>APFE030284492.1:73210-99166 GCA_000404065.3 Pinus taeda
TTTTATTATTAAGTGAGCCAACATTTAGATTTTTGCACTCATCCCCATACTTTTGACTTTTATTATTATTATTACTATTATTCTTTAACTAAGCCCATATTTAGAATTGTTTACATACTTACATTACACCTATACATCTACTCTTACTCTATAAATATTGTATTTATTGTTTTTTAGGGAGGAAAATTTTAACATTTTTGAAAAAATTCAGCCTTAATTTTGATGTAACAAAGCCCTCCTAATTCCAATCTTCATTTAATTTCTAAAGCAAGTAGTATGTTTTCACTTTTCATAGGGTGGAGGGAAAACTAGTAGATATTTTCGCTTTTCACAGGAATCAGATTGAAGAGAGTTGTGAATTAAATTTTCACTTTTTGTAAGGGGAAGGGAGGGAAAAATAGTAGCATATTTTCATTTTTCACAGGGCGGGAGGGAAAACAAGATTGAAGAGAGTTGTGAATTAATCGAACCCCACCAATAGATCTTCAATCCATTAATGGTGCCCAGGTATGTTTCAAGAAGATTGAAGAGAGTTGTGAATTAATCGAACCCCACCAATAGATCTTCAATCCATTAATGGTGTCCAGGTATGTTTCATTTCTAACCTCACTACATTTACACCCCACTTTAGTCTCACATAGGGAGGAGTACACACACCTCAGATATCTGGTTCAAAATTCACTATTTTTTTCATCTTGCTTTTAAGTTTACCAGCAACATATTTTCACTTTTCATAGGATGGGATGGAAAGCAAGATTGAAGAGAGTTGTGAATTAAGGTTTTACCAGTAGTAGACTAATATCAAACCCCACCATTTGATCTTCAATCCATTAATGGCACCCAGGTATGTTTCATTTCTAACCTTGCTCCATTTCCACCCCACTTTTAGTCTTGTTCCACACAAGGAGGACTGGTTCAAAATTCACTATTTTTTTCATCCTTTCTTTTAAGTTTAATAGTAGCATATTTTCACTTTTCACAGGGTGGGAGGGAAAACAAGATTGAAGAATGTTGTGAATTAAGGTTTTACCAGTAGCAGACTAATATCGAACCTGACCATTGGATCTTCAATCCATTAATGGTGCCTAGGTATGTTTCATTTCTAACCTCGCTGCATTTCCACCCTAATTTTAGTCTTCTTCCACATATGGAGGAGTACACACACCTCTGATCCCCCACCATTGGATCTTCAATCCATTAATGGTGCCCAGGTATGTTTCATTTCTAACCTCGCTGCACTTACACCCCACTTTTAGTCTTCTTCCACATGGGGAAGAGTACACACACCTCAGATCTCTAATTCAAAATTCACTATTTTTTTCATCCTTGCTTTTACGATTACGAATAAAATATTTTCACTTTTCACAGGGCAGGAGGGAAAGCGAGATTGAAGGGAGTTGTGAGTTAAGGTTTTACCTCTTCAATTGATTAATGGCGCCTAGGTATGTTTCATTACTAACCTCACTACATTTCCACCCCACTTTTAGTCTTCTTCCACACAAGGAGGACTTGTTCAAATTTCACTATCTTTTTCATCCTTTCTTTTAAGTTTAAGAGTAGCATATTTTCACTTTTCATAGGGTGTGAGGGAAAACAAGGGATCATAGATAAAAGCATATGTATTTTTCCTTCTTTTATGGTTTGTCTCTATAGAGTTTATTTTATTGGATGTACACTGTATACATCTCAAAATTTCTCTTTAGGAAATCCTATTTTTATTCTTTCCAAGAAAAACTATCTAGGGAATCCCAATGGATGTTTCCCCAAATTCACGAATGGCATGCCTGGTAAACCCATTGGCATTGACTAGTGCACCTCACCCAAGGGATTTTAAACAGGGCACTTGCCAACACAGAACTATCCAAATACCCAGTAACATTAATGACATTCAGTTGGGCTAACCCCTTGGCCTCAATAAATCATAATCAACTACACTATTTTCCATATTAACATATTGATCCTATTTAACATTTTGTGAGGGTAACCATAACAATCCAAGACTGTTCCTATTTTTATTTTGGTTTTTAATTCTGTCTTTGTTGTGGTGACAACTTTATATGATTGTATAGATGTTTATTTTTGTCAGAGTATATGTTGAAAAGTAGATGCTCTCTTACATTCTACCTTGTATGTTATGTATTGATAGAGTTTAGTTTCATTAGTTGTGACCAAAGAACTGTGTTAGGAATGTATACAAGGATTCTTGTATCACTATTTATAAACTGAACATTTTCCTTAAACAAGCAAAGTATATCCTTAATGCTACATGTTTGTATCACAGGGAACTTCCAATCCTAATAAATGAGGTGAAATTTAAGTGTTTCCAGAATCCAAATCTTGGGTTTTGTGAATTCACTCATATAAGGTCCTGGAAAAGCAAAGTGAAATTTAATTATTTCCAAATCTTAATTTCTATGAATTCACACATACTTGGTGCTCGAATCTTTTGAGCAAACGGGAAGAATTTCTTTTAGTTGCATTCAAATTTTCTCCCTAAAATGGCTTTGGGATTGAAAATTTTGTAACTTTTTTTAAGGGAACAACCCAAAATACTTTTTCCATATTAGAGTTTTATAACACTAGGTACTAAAACAGTCTTCTATTTTCTGAGTCTTCCCAGAAACTGATCAGAAAATTAGGTAGATTCACTGGAGGGACTAAATAATTTTTAATGAATAATCATTTAACATAAATGATATATTAGGTTGCATAAATATATAACTTAGAAGCATGAAATGAAGAAGAAATCTAAACGATATTGACATATTCTTAATTGAGTTGAATGAGGCTAGGAATAACTTTGACTAGAGGGTGTTGAAAATGGCATAACTTTGTTCTGGTTGGATAGATTTAGAACTAAAAATTAGAAGTTTTCTTTCTTGCATAACTTGGGAAGATTTATGCCTTGCAATGTTGAGATATGCTATGATACCACTTGCTAGTAACCTAAACACTTTGGATGAAAATTTAGTTGTGAATTTTACTTGCAAAAGATATAAGTGAAAATATATATTAATTTTCCCTTATGTATTCTGCTACTACTTGAATGAATAAATCTGAAACTAATTGTTGCATGAAGACAAAAAATATCTCTACCAATTTGTAGTGAAATAGAATAGAAATAAAACACAGTCACACTATAGCGAAAAAAAATAAAAATTTCTAGGGAACCCAACTGGGAAAACCCTCTGTTAGCTGTAGAAATTTAAAATACTATCCATATTAGACTTTGTGACACCTTCTTCAAGACTAGGTTCATCGATGCTATTTCTTTCCATATTCGTTTTCATAAGCATCAGGGTTGTCCATCAAATCAGAGTAGCTAGAAAGTGTCTCTTTGATTTCAGAAGTAGATCAGGATCAACTTCATCCAAGAATCCCCTAGAAGGCTCATTAGTAGCAAGAAGAAAGGTCTTTTTTATTTTATTTCATCACATGCATCCATCATAGTCACTGTTTTGTCTTCATTTCTTTCATAGTCATTTTTAATGTTAAATGCAAAAGGTAACTTAGTATGATATAATCCTTAGGTAACCAACCTCAGACATATTGTTGGTTAATTTATGTTGTTTGAAGTTTATTGAGTTTGAGTTTTATCATGAAACTACTAGAAGCGTACTAGAATGGGTGAGTTGATTATCTTGATATCAATGTTATGGTTTGATCTAGTCCTTGAAAGGAACTTATAGTTGATGGTCAAAATTTCACATTCCTTTTATTTTTTTATCTTCACATATAACAAATATCTTTATGTTATAGCCTCTAGTTAGATATATACAGTAACTGCCACTCAGAAGTTGGATGCCATCATTTTGGAGCTTGAGCTTGCTCAACTTATCTTTGTTTGAGTTGAAAATGTCATTAGATATCATTATATCGTATATTGCAAAGCATGAATCCAATTTACCTTTATTTCAATTAAAAATGTAATTAGATCTTGCTATATCATCTTTTGTAGAGAATGAATCCAATTTATCATAGTCCATTTGCTTGAGGTATAACAAAGCTACTTTAATTCATTAAACTTACTTTTTATATTGTATTTGCTGATTGAGATTCTGCAGGCCACATCTGCAATGGAAAAGGGGAATATTTAATGAAGTGTGGAAGGAGAGGGAAGCTTTATTTATGTCCTTCCAAACTTTCTAAGGTATGTAATAAAATTTAAAAAAAGTTCTCCATAGAATGTTGTGCTTTAACTTTTTCTTTTGATAATGGATTATTTATGTGATCTCCCCTCTCTTACACAACCAGAGTCTAGACATACATGGTTTTTTGGGATATGTGGACAATGGACAGATTTACACTAACCATTTATCTAGAAAATTACACTATAGAAGATCAAGCATTTACTGTTGAATATTTCCTTGCCACTAAATTAGAGTTGAAGAGTCAGACTCCTATTTTTCAGGCATATACCTCACTTTTAAATCAATTTATTGCTGACTCTGTATAGAACTTCCGTGGGAGGGAAAGAGTGATCACTACCATTGCTTAATCTTTCTGCAGACCAAGTAAATATTCCAAATGTGTATAAATTAGTGGCTCCTTGGAGAATCCCAAGAGTGGTGCTATTGTAGCAACAAGAAATTTTTTTATTTTGAGTTCTTCATTAGTGCATTGATAGTATATTTTTTATTCCATACAACAACTCAACAGTGTATGATCAAATTACAGCTAAGCCTGTCATAATATTTTGACTTACCCTCTTTTAGAGGGAAACTAGAGTGCGTGTCAAGCTTGCACGTCACAATTGTATCATGCAAAGTTTATTTGGGATAACTTTTGTGGATCTAGGCAACAAGATACTTGTTGGAATTCAAGAGGTAACAATACTACAATGTGGGAAAGAGGTTTCATAGTTAACTTGGATTTCACATTATGGTTGAAGTTGGTTTGTAGGCAAGATGCTGGATACCCCAACTTCATTTTTATGATTCAGTGCAAGATTGAATCCTTTGTCATATTCCTCGCTCAATTGTCATTAAGTGATGGGTTTTCTCAGAAGTGCTACACACCTATAAACTTACTAGAGTTGTTCTTGAGTCTTCAGAGGTGGTTAGATTTTCAAAGCACACATGTACAAGAAGAGGAGAAATAATATGCCTGACTAATTTGAAGTTATCTACCTGTGAATAGGGTGTTCCCATTCATAAACCTGACGACTCGCTCTACTTGTTTCTAGTGAACAACTTTGGGACATTCCATGAATTGTAAGACAATTCCAACCCCATAACTATAAATTTCTTATTTAAATCTATACCTAATAGATTATAATCTGCACAAGGAGAACTCCATTCTTGTTTCGAAAGAACCTGCAACCGACTTGTACAATGATATTTATTCTTTTTTGTATTTATTCGCATCCTTGGTCTATGACATATAGATGAAACAGGCTACCTTGCATTTTCTATACTAACACTCCTAAAAAATAATAAAGTATGCCCAAATATATCATTTCAAATGATCTATGTAGCTCACCTTTTGGTTTTTCAATTATCGAAGTTGTTACCTATATTGATGAGAACTTCTACAACTGATACCACAATGGCAATATATGTTATAGTTCTATCCGTGTTTCTCTGAAGGTGTTTCTCCTTCAGTAGAGCAGCAATACACTATAGTTTCCATTTAGGGGAGAAGTGTACCCAGTAGCAACCTTGGCCTATGTGCAGATGGGTTGAATGCACATTAGACTCTATCTATTGTTTTGAAGGTGTTTCTCCTTCAACAATTCTTCATCTTAGTAGATACTTTCAGCCTGCGCCTTTAGTAGATGCTTGCAGCCTTGGGATACATGTTGTATATTATAGTTTTCCTATGAGGTTGTAGCAGAGATGAAAGAAGAGCATCGATTTTAGGCATATTTAGTATGCTTTTATAGTTTGACTTAGATGCTTACTTTTCTTAATTTAGGTGTTTTTCTTAGTTCTGTTTTATGAAAAGATTTATCTTTAATAAAAGTGCACAGTAGAGAAGGGTTCTATATTTTGAGCAGGGGGCACACTTCTAGGTAGGAGGTACTCTATTCTAGGAATCTTTTGCCATGCAGGTTAGGTGCTTTATCTGAGAATCCCAAGAGGCGTTATTGTAGCAATAAGAAATTTGCTTATTTCGAGTTCTTCATTAGTGCATTGATAGTATATTGTTTATTCCATGCTATACCTCAATATTGTATACAACCATATTTAGCATTCTTTTATAGTTTGACTTCGATGCTCACTTTTCTTAATTTATGTGTTTTTCTTAGTTCTGTTTTATGCATAGATTTATATTTAAGAAAAGTGCACAGTAGAGAAGGGTTATATATTTTGAGTAGGGGAAACGCTTCTAGGTAGGAGGTACTCTATTCTAGGAAGCTTTTTCCATGCAGGTTAGGTTCTTTATTCAAGAATCCCAAGAGACGCTATTGTAGCAATAGGAAATTCATTTATTTTGAGTTCTTCATTAGTGCATTGATAGTATATTATTTATTCCATGCAATACCTCAATATTGTATGATCAAATTATAGTTAAGATTTTCATAGTATTTTGACTTACCCTCTTTTAGAGGGAAACTAGAGTGTGTGTCAAGCTTGCATGTCATAATTGTATCATGCAGAGTTTACCTGGCACAAGTTTTGTGGATCTAAGTTGCCAGATACTTATTGGAATTCAAGTCTGAACAATACTACAAAGTGGGAAAGAGGTTTCATAGTTAACCCGCCTTTCACATTATGGTTGGAGTTGGTTTGTTGGCAAGATGCTGGATACCCCAACTTCCTTTTTATGACTAACTACAAGATTGGATCCTTCGACATATTCCTCACTGAATTGTCATTAAGTGATGGGTTTTCTCAGAAGTGCTTCACATCTATAAACTTTACTAGAATTTTTATTGAGTCTTTGGATGTGGTTATCTTTTCAAAGCACACACATACAAGAAGACGAGAAATAAAATGCCCGACTAATTTCAAGTTATCTTCCTGCGAATAGGGTGTTCCCTTCCATAAACCTGACGAATCGCTCTACTTCTTTCTAGTGAACAAATTTGGGACTTTTCATGAACTGTGAGACGATTTCAATCCCATAACTATCAATTTCTTATTTAAAGTTATACCCACTAGATTAGAACCCGCACTAGGAGAATTCCATTCCCGTTTCAAAATGACCTCCAATTTTCTTATACCATGCTATTTAATATTTTATGTATTTCTTCGCATCCTTGGCCTGTGACATAAAGATGCAACAAGTTATGTTGTATTTTCTATACTAACACTCCTAAACAATAATAAAGTATGCCCAAACCTATCATTTCAAATGATCTATGCATCTCACCTTTTGGTTTTTCAATTATCGAATTTGTTACCTATATTGATGAGATCATCGACAACCAAGGCCACAGTGACAATATTTGTTAGAGTTTTATCCATGTTGCACTAAAGGTGTTTTTCCTTTAGCAACACTATAATACATTGTAGTTTCCATTCAGCGGAGAAGTGTACCTAGTAGCAGGCTTGGTCTGTGTGCTAATGGGTTGAATTAATAACAGAATTTATCTATTGTTTTGAAGGTGTTTCGCCTTCAATAGTACTTCATCTCAACGATCCTTTTAATCTACACCTTCAACAAATGCATATAGCCTTGGGGTACATGATATAGATTCCAGTTTTGCTGTGAGGGTATAGTAACGATGAAAGAATCACATCAATTTTAGGCATCTTATTGTTGTTGTATGAAAGCATGCTTGTCTAGTGTTTCCCAAACTTATATGGAGCCATATTTATTATACTTTTATAGTTTGACTTAGATGCTCACTTTTCTTTATCTAGGTGTTTTTCTTAGTACTATTTTATGCATAGATTTATCTTTAAGAAAAGTGCACAGTAGATAAGGGTTCTATATTTTGAGCAGGGGACACTCTTCTAGGTAGGACGTACTCTATTCTAGGGAGCTTCTTTCATGCATGTTAGGTGTTTTATCCTAGATAGAGTTCCAAGTCCTTGCCTCCTTGACAAAGTCCCTGCTAGACAAGACACCGGTGGATAGAGTTCCAAGTCCCTAAATTTTACAAAAACCCACCTGACCATAGCTATCTAGCCTAAACTCCTTTACATTCTAGTCATCTCTTGGCTGTGATTTCATAGAGAGAGCCCTCTCTGGTTTGATAGGTCTAGCTACCAAACTAAAATCTTGGTCTGTGGTTAACTCCATCGATCTATTCATCACCTTGGGACATTATGTAGGATAATAGAGGGCATGACAACTAGGGAGTGCCAAGGTGTTCTAGTGAATGTAAGGTTCCCAATTCATGGAAAAATGCAATGCTAGTTGTGAGGTCATGATTTCCAAAGTGTGTTAGGGAATGCTAGGGCATGCTAAGATGTGCTAGATAGTACGAAGACATGTCAAACAAGCTAAGATGTGCCAAGCGTTAAGGCATGCCAAGATGTATAAGGGTTCCAAGTCCCTGCCTCCTCTTCTTCCATATGATATCCACTTATGACACCTCCTTTGAAATATTTGGTGCATTTGATAGTTAAAGGTCATTTATAGGTTATAAATATCTTCATAGCTTCACTTCTAATTGAGTATTCAACTAAACATATTGATTCTCTTATACATAACTATTTTTCCCTCCACCCAATTTTCATAACTTCAATAACCATTAGGTAGGGACCTACATCTTTGATGTTTCGTTACTTGTTTAGTAAAATATTGCCGAGACTTTAATTTATTGTAAGTTGTAGAATTTACAATTTATGAAGTTTCAAGGTCTAATTTTAAAAAATATAATTCTTTAAAGGGTGCTAGCTCAATGGAAGAGCACCTTCTTTACAAGAAGGAGGTTGGTAGTTCGATTCCATCATGCCCTAACATCCATATGGAATGGCAACGATCAATTTTTGGTGACAGAGGCTCTTTTGACCATCACCAATGAGCTTTGGTGACATTTTTCAACCCTCACCAAAAACATGAAATGGTGATGATCAACGAACGCCACCATATATACCCATCAATAGTGATGACCCTCAAAGGTATTTAACCATAAATCGTTGTTGCTGATATGAAATGGTGACGGTCGTTGTCTATCATTATAGTCATTATTCGTGATGGACATTGAGTGCCATCACAACACCTATACTTCTAGCAATGCGGCTTTTGGTGATGGGCAATGAACGTCACCATATATATGCACCAATAGTGACGACCATTAAAGATCCATCACAATAAATCATTATTGTTCATATGAAATGGTGATGGTCACTATCCGTCATTATAATCAATATTCGTGATGGACCTTGAATGTAACCATAACACCTATACTTTTGGCGACGCCACCTTTGGTGATGTTCAATTTTTGGTGACCGAGGCTATGGTTCGTCACCATTTCTCATATGCAATGGTGACAGTCACTATTTGTCATTATAAATCATTATTGGTGACAAAATTTGAATGCCACTACATCACCTATACTTTTGGCGATGCCACCTTTGGTGACGTTCAATTTTTGGTGATGGAGGTTATCGTCCATCACCATTGCTCATATGAAATGGTGATGGTTGTTACCCATCATTATAAATCATTATTGGTGACAGAATTTGTATGTCACTGCAACACCTATACTTTTGGCAATGCCACCTTTGGTGACGTTAATTTTTTGATGACAAATGCTCTTTTGACCATCACCAATGAGCTTATGGTGACATTTTCTGCCCTTCACCAATGTCCTTTTTTCTTGTAGTGCGAGTCGAACAGGAAGGTCTTCGCACCTGAAGAGTGACTTGAGGGTGAGTCACGATGTTTGTGTTGGGGGCCTATTGGGAACGGGATTCCCCAAGGATAATTTTGGGGCTAAAAGCCCATGTTTGGGTCAAATTTTGTAATAAACTTGTAAAGACTCTGCATTTTGTGGTTGAAAAGTGCGAAGGTGTCATGAGTCATAAAGGGTTGTCTGCCCTTGTTTTTTGTAAATTAAGTCGGCTGTAAGAGATTTACCCATGATTCTTGGACCATGGGATTGTATAAAAAGAGCTAAGCTCTAAGTAGTTTTAGAGTAATGGGTTTTGAGTAAGATAGTCATAGCTCTAAAATAAGAATTCTAAATTTCGGGTCGTAGCATAGGTAGAGGCTCTACAGCTGAGTACGCAGAAGCCTAGGGTGGAAGTCCATAGTTGAGTGCGCGGACCCTTGCAACTATGTGCACAGGGTGGACAAAGTATATAATCACTTAAAAGATATCAATAAAGAGAAGCATTCTACAAATTCTATGTCTTTGTTCCTGTTAATACATCTTGAAATGTTATGTATGAATTTCCTTTATAAGGCTATATGATGCATGAATGTATGTAATTACGTTGGTTAAGTGAAGACAAGTAAGAACATCTGTTTACACGGTGCTAACTATGATTGCTTAATGCGATAAGTAAGACACTTAGACTAGTTTGGAAATATGCACCGTACACTGCCAGAGCAGCGCAAAAGTACCTGAGCCGTAGGTTAGGGTTGCATGAAGGTTAATTGTACCCTTTCACGGAGGTACTGAAGGATGGAATAGAAAGATAGTATGGAAAGACCTAGATATAAGTAACCTGCGCGAAGGTAGGAATAGAAGGAATAAAATGACATCACAACCATCTCAGGGTGCAGAAACTTGGTTCCAACACCCCTCCATACTACTTCAGGTGAGACTTTGGTCCGTTCTTTGTGGGCTAATGCTGAAAGGGCTAGTAGTGTAGGGATTTGTTTAGATAATTAATGTTGAACCTGGGTTAGGCCCCCACAAGCCAAAAATATCCATCAATAAGTTTTCTTGGGAATAACTGGTCCACTTCAAAATCACAAATATGCGTAGTCAACTACATCTCCCTACCAGTTCTCTTCTTGCTTCAATTCACCTTATTGACTACGCGTTGTTATAGTAACGACTTCTCCTTGCTGGCATAGTTATCTATCAGCTCTTGCAGTGCTTCTACTTCCTTCTGATCTAGTAATAACTTCATGCAGGTCTGCAGAAATAATTTTAACATCGTGGGATTTGAATCCTGTGTCATAGTAGCTTCTTCAGGTTTCTCCTTTCGTGAGACTATCAGAATCTGGTTCTAAGATGTAGAAGCACCTGGATCCATAAAACTGTTTCTAACCTCCATGAACATCTCTTGTTCTCCATGTAAATCAAACCCAACATTCTTCTCATTGACTTTTTGAAATCATGGATCTGATTTCGGCTGTTTTCCTTCGATGTTGTCGTCACCAATGGCTACATTGCTTCACGTGACTATGTTGATATTCAGATCATTTTCACGCGGCTCAGATCTCATCATATGAATATTCTCCGTTGGCTTCTAGTTCTTCTTCTCATGCACACTTTCTATTAAGACCAAGAAATATTCTATAACATGTCAAATTGATGACAATATTGATAAGAAGGGTTCATTTGATTCTGATAGTCACACGCAAAGTGTCCTGAATCTTTTTGGTTGTAACAAATAATCTGGCCCCGACCTCTTCCAGCTCCTCCTAGCCCTCTTCCCCATCCTTGGAATCCTTTGCGAGCTGTAGGTGAGGCTTGATCATTCCATGTGTGGTTTTTAGCATGCATTCTATACAATGGAGTCCTGTTCATCATTAGTTCATAGCTTCGATAATTCCTTTCATCATGACCAATCGATTTACAAAATTTACAAACAAGTTTCTTTGGAGACTATATAAATTTATGTAATAGGGAACAATTATCTGTCGAATGTTAACCTGATACTTGGAAGATGCTACACCAGCCAGGTACTTGCACTAGTGCTTGATCCAATGGAAGATTTTGGCTTTAGTGGGTTAGGACCTCCTACAACTATATAATCTCAGAATATAGGGAACTGATCCTTATGATGACCTTCAGCCTTACACTTTGTGCTTCAAACTTTAAAATGTGTTTCTAAATTAACCTTTTTTCCCTTCTTCAGATCCTGCAATTCCATATGCAAGCTTCCTAGCTACGCCTCAATCTTCTAAACTCCTATATTCATATCTTGGATCGGTGAAGTTTCTAGCTTCATGGCGATTTCTAATGCTTTGGCTTGAGACCCAATCTTCTGTTGAGATAACAACAATCTTAAGTGAGGTAATAACAAAGCTATGTATTGGTCCCTATGTTGTTCATCTTAAATCTAAAGGTTAGCTTGACTCAGTAAGAACTTCAGTTGCTGAACTATATCCCACACAAACTCATTAACCCTCTGCTTGATCTCCTTGATTTCAGTCACGCATTGAGCTTGTGACTTTGGCTTCCTAAATTTCCCATTAAATGCATCCTTTGTGTTAGCCAATGAAGGAGCCAGATGAGTTGTATTGTATCTCATGTACCAGGTAAGCGCTCTTTCTTGTAGCGCTGTAACCAATTGTGCTTCCTTCATGTCATCATCGTTGATCTGCTGCGCTTTCCACACAACCTTTGCAACGAACCAAAATTGATCATGTTCCTCTGATCCCTGACCCTTGAATACAGGAATTTTCACCGTATTCTCCATACTGAATAATGAAGCTAGAGGTGGGTGTAGGTGTATGAGGCAAAGGTGAAGGCAGAGGTGGAGCGGATGGATGTGGAATTCCAGAAGTACCCTGATCTATTGTTTGCGCCACACCTCTGAGAATACTAGGGCTACTTCTTTCTTCCTCAATTTTAGACTCTCGTAATAAAGGAATGTATTTGCCTCGATGACTTTTTCTAGATCTACTCTGAATCACTTTCCACTTCACATATATCTAGTTTGACCCCTCTTAAAAATTAAGGTAAATGCACAATCCCTTTCTCACACAAAAGCATTTTAATCCATGTTTTTAGTGATTTCAAGTACTTACCTCTCGAATCTTTGAAGAATCATCTTTCAACTTTGCTATAGGATAGAGATGCATCTATTAAAAATTTAGCGATGAAACCGCCCAAGATACTACCAATCCAGTAATCAACAACCCTTGCAACCTTATAATCAGATCCTTCAAGATATTTAACTAATTCAGGATTCCATGCAATAAGATCGTCATGCTTCCAAGTAGTTTCGCTACCTGCTAGTCTAGAAAGCCACTCATGTAATTCGGATGGGAATGTTGAAAATAAAACTTCATCCACTTCTGTGTAGATATACTTCTATAACCACTTTTCTTTTGACAAGCATGGATTCCTATTCTCCTGAGCTGTAAACTCATGCAACTTCTGATCTATCCATTTCTCAATTTCCTTCTTAGTTGGTATCCACGTACACCACATCACACATGCCTTAGATAGATATTGGTCTCGGTAACAAAACCATTTTTTGGCTTGAAGGAGCTTGGACCTAGGTTCAAAGTTAGCCACACTAACTAACAAAACTCTACACTACCGGCTCTTTTGGTAACAACCCAGTTAGCACAGGCTGCAGTCTCACCTGAGGCAATATTGGGGGATGTTAGAACTAGGTTTCTTCATCTAGAAGGCTATTTGACATGGGGTTATGGCGTTTATTGAGTCTCAAACCTAATCTAATAGTTGTGTACCCTTATCCATGAAATCCCTAAAATTAAAGTGAATTTTCAGTTAAACAGAGTTATGAACTTCGCGTAAACTTCCAGTCATGCATAACATAACATATAACAGTAGATCCAGATCTTCGCGGAGCACTTAAGATGAAAATAAAAATAAATGGAATTTAATTGTGCATAAATACAGAAAACACAAAAGTATATACGTTGGACACAAAATTGCTTCAAATATTTTTATTAATTTAGATCTTCCTTGTACAAACTTCTAAATCCCGTGCACACAACTATAGGGGTCGCGCACTCAGCTGCAGACTTACCGAGGTCTCCGTGCAGTCAGCTACAGGAGCCTTCCCCTTCGCCAAAAATACATAAATATCTTACCTTCAAAGACTCAGAACATATCAAAAACCCATTCTATTCATTGATTCTATCTTAGAACCGCTAAGACACCCTTTTATATAATTTTTCCCATTACAATACCATGGTTCGCAAACCATGGGCAGATGTTAAAAAAATACAAAAAATAAGGGGCTTTGACCTTACTAAATCCCCTTGACTCCCAATGACCCGCGCTACTCACGCTCCACTGCTCAAATTGTGGAGACTTTACAATATCTTATTAAAACTTGACCTAGGGGACCCCGTGCCAACAAATTTAAAGGGCATCTCAGAGGATTCTATTGGGATCAAGAAATAATCTAATATCTTCCAAGAATTCTAGACCATGCTTGTGGAAGTTGGACCAATTTGTATCTTGGCTAAGATGAAGTATTCTTGATTAATTGTGTTATAATGTTTTCTTATCATATGTGTACGAAAAGGAATCACCTAAGACTGTGGATGACAAACAATATTAACACTATTGGGATCAAGAAATAATCTAATATCTTCCAAGAATTCTAGACCATGCTTGTGGAAGTTGGACCAATTTGTATCTTGTCTAAGATGAAGTATTCTTGATTAATTGTGTTATAGTGTTTTCTTATCATATTTGTACGAAAAGGAATCACCTAAGACTGTGGATGACAAACAATATTAACAATATAAATAGATGCTAAACATTGTAGATCTGTAATAAATGATAGAAACAAAACTTGCCAAAGTCTTGTTCTATGCCACAATTATAGTTAAATAACAAGATGAAATAGTAATAAATGCGGGTAACTCCAATAATCCAATGGAAACCAGATATATACAGAATATATTTTATTAAAAAACACCTGTGAAGGGAACAAATAAATGTTACCAGTCCCCCTCTATGGGATGGGTTCTTGACTATCCTCAGATGTCTCCAACTTTTTGATAGAGTCTCTCTCCTCTATAATGTGTAAAACCCAACAAATAAAATATTTGAGCTCAATGAGAACTCAAATGGAAAAGAAAAATGGTGCGTGACAATGATAATAATCAGAGCTACAACTATGAGTGCAACAATGAAAATAATCAAAAGTGAATAATGAATGGAAAACCCTTCTATTTATAACAAAATATCAGGTTATCCTTGAATAATGAACAATAATAAAATATTAATTGAGAATATGGCTAGGCAAAAATCATCATGCCCCCAAGCATGGGATACTGCCCACAAGCCTATGTGATGGAGGGTGTCAGGCCAGGAAGTAACTCCACCAAACAAACAACTGATTTGTATATTATTCCATAGGTAACCCATTGTTATATACAGTAGGGAGTGATTGTTCAGCTCATCTCCCGATGATTTTTCACCTTCCCAATTTATTTATTTACATAAAATTCCCAATCATGAAGATTAGGTGTCAACATTCCCCCCTTAATCTGAAGGGATGTTGGTGAGTCCAAGCATCATTCTGAATCGTTCAACTTTTCCCTTCCAAGTGCTTTGGTGAAGATGTCCTGCAATTTTCTCATTTGTGGAACAATGACGGAGATGGATTGTTTTTGGCCTCAACATGATGTTGAATTAGATGATATTTAGTATTGATATGCTTCGTTCAATCATGGAACTTTGGGTTCTTGGCCAACTTTATTGTAGAGGTGTTTCAATCATGAGTGGAGTTGAATTGTACTTGTTTACTGCAAATATTCAAGAATTTCCTGAGCCACACAATTTCTTTCGTTGCTTCAGCTGCTGCCACGTATTCTGCTTCTATTGTGGAAATCTGCTGGAACTGATTGTTTGTGTGATCTCCAGGAGACAGCTCCTGATCCAAGACTCATAGCATATCCTGAAGTAGATACCCCAGTTTCTTTGTCTCCATCGAAGTCTGAATCAGAGTATCCAATCAAGCTGTAGTCGTTCACCTCTGTATACTTGATTCCAAGGTCTTGAGTTCCCTTCAAGTAACTTAGAACTCTTTTTGCAGCAGACCAATGTCCCTCACAAGGCTTTTGCATAAACCTGGAGAGGGTTCCAACATCAAATGAAATTTCTGGTTTGGTAGTAGTGAGGTAGACGAGACTTCCTACAAGCTGTCTATATTTTGTTGCATCCTCAAATTCCTTTCCTTCAATAGACGTGAGCTTTAAGTTTTGTTCCATTGGAGTAGTAAGAGGATTGCACTCTGTCATGCCAAAACTGTTCAACAAATCTCCAATGTATTTCTTTTGAGAAAGAAATATGGACTTTGGATGTTGGGTTACTTCAATGCCAAGATAGTAATGAACATAGCCCAAATCAGTCATTTCAAAACTTTTCCCCAATTCTTTCTTTATGGATGCAATATACATTTCATTGTTCCCTGTCATTAAAATATCATCTACATATACCACAAGATATACAACTGTTTTTCCAACTTTATTGACAAATAAAGTTGCATCATCAAGATCAAAATGATTGAAGTTGAGTTTCAGAAGATGCTTAGTTAGTTTTTCATACTAGGCTTGTGGTGCTTATTTGAGGCCATAAAAGGACTTCACAAGTTTGCATACTTTATGTTCATATCCTTTCACAACAAATCCTTTAGGTTGGGACATAAAAAAATTCTCTTTTAGATCTCCATTCAAGAAGGCAATTTTTACATCCATTTGATGGACTTTCCAACCGTTCTGAGCTACTAGTGCAAAGAGTGTCCGGATGGTGGCCCATTTTGCTGTGGGAGAAAAGGTTTCCTCATAATCAACCCCTTCCTTCTGTGCAAAACCTTTTGCCAGAAGCCTAGCTTTGTGCTTGTCAAGTGAGCCATCATATTTGTACTTGTTCTTGTACACCCACTTGCAGCCAATTGGTTTGGTTCCAAATGGAGGGTCAACTAGCTTCCAAGTGCTGTTCTTTATGAGGGCATCATACTCCTTTTGCATCGCTTCTTTCCATTCATCATGAGAAGCATCTTCTTTAAAGGAAGTTGGTTCAAAATATATAGACAAGTTCAATTCACAATCATAAGAAACATCCATATCAACAGATGAATTAGAGTCATCTACATCACCTCCATTTTGTCGGTTTGAATTTCTGGTTCCTGTTTTTCCAATTTCATCAGGATGAACACTTTCAAGTGTCTTTGTCAGCCACTTTGGGGGACCTTTCTGAGATGGTCCAGGCTGCTCTGTTGTTTGAGTTTGGACTGAATCAAGATTGAGTCTCCCAATTCTATCAATTACATCACTTAAAGCATCATCCGTTGTTGGAGTTTCAGTCGGGGGAGAGTGTTCTTCAGAAGAAGATTCCACATGTTGATCTAGAATTGGAATCCCCCCTTCAAGATGTGGAATCTGATTATCAAATTCTTGAAATGATTTTGTTTTTGCGAATCTATCCAAGAGATCAAGTTGCCGCTCAACAACATTGTCAGTTTTGGATGATTCAAGGAAAATTACATCTCTAGACACAACAAATTTCTTATTTACTTCATCATAGAGGCGATATGCTTTGGAGGTGTTTGAATACCCCAGGAAGATACACTTACGACTTCTAGCACCAAGTTTGTTTCTATGTACCTTTGGTATCAAAGCATAACAGGTGGAACCAAAGACCCTGAGATGTTTTATCGAAGGAACATGTCCATACCACAATTCATAAGGAGTCTTGTTTCTTATAGCATTAGATGGACATCTATTCTTTATTTATGCAGCACATAGAACAACATTAGCCCAAAACATTGTCTTTACATTTTTGAAGAAAAGCATGGATTTTACCATATTCAAGATTGTTCTATTCATTCTTTCAGCTACACCATTTTGTTGGGGATTATAAGGCACAGTTGTTTGATGTTTGATCCCATGTTGGCGAAGATAGTTTTCAAATTCATTTGATGTGTATTCTTTTCCATTATCAGTGCGAATAGACCCAATGTGAGATTGTGCATCATTTTCTATCCATTTATGAAAATTCTTGAATGTTTGAAAAGCATCAGATTTGTTCTTCAATAAATAAACCCAACACATTCTGGTGTAGTCATCAATAAATGTCATGATATATTTATTTCCATTTGCAGAAAAAACAGGCATTGGACCACATAAATCTGAATGAATAAGTTCAAGCTTCCTATGTGCTCTTGAATGTGAATCATGGAAAGACTGTTTGCTATGCTTTCCTAGAATGCAAGAATCACATTGCTTAAGTTTTCTAGGAATTGTAGGCAAACCAACAACACCATTTTTCTTCAATAAGGAGTGTCATAGTTTAAATTTCCAAATCTAGCATGCCATAATAAACTTGATGGAAGTGTACCTTCTTCATGATGAGAAATATATGAGAAATGTTGTGTATGAGCAGATGTTCCTTGTAGTTTGAAAAGTCTTTCTTCTTCTATTCTCCTCATGGCAAGTGAGTGGTCAGATGCTTTTCTTACCTCAAGCTTTCCATCAAACATATGAATGGAGTGACCTTGCTGGCGGATGTGGACCAAGGAAAACAAGTTTCTCTTGAGCTGTGGGAGATATAAAACATGATCAAGAAGAAATTCTGAGAGACCAGGCAGTTTAAGCCTGATTGTGTCAAGCCCTGATGGCTTGATTTTTGACTGATCTGCAAAGTATACTACTCCATCAACATTGTCAGTGAAATCTTCAAAAAAATCTTTTCTATGAGTCATGTGACAGGTTGCTCCTGAATCAAGCAGCCAATCATTTTCCAGGAAGCAAGTTAAGTATTAAACAAACCTTCATTTACTCCAATACAATGTGCCTCAACATAGTGAGCGGTTTCAGGTGCTTTACCTTTGTCTGTATCATCAGTTTTACCTTTCTGTTGGTTTCTTCTCTGCTCAATTTTGTCCCATGGTAGCTTGCATGTGGATGCATCATGTGATCCATTTCTTTTGCAGCGAATACAGTGTAAATCTGCCTTTTCTCCTTGAAAATGTCTACCCCCCCTGCCTCTGAAATATCTTCCTCTTCCTCTTCGTCCACCTCTTCCTCTTGTAGAATCTTGAGCATGATGTTTTTCTTTATGAGAAAGGCACACAGTCTCTTAAGAAGACTCAGGGGTGGTCTTCTTTCCAAAAGCTTTTTCTCTTTCAGCAAACTTTTTCACAAGAGAGGCAAAGGTTACATCTTTGAGATTTCCATTTGCTTGCAAAGACTCAAGATAATTGGAGTAAGTAGGATAAAATGGCTTGAGAAAAGCAATAAGAGGGATATCCAACTCAACCTTAGTGGATTTGATATCATGCATTATAGACTTTATTTCAGATGCAAGAGCAAGAGGATAATTATTTTGTAGTTCAAGAGTGGAGAGTTTAATCAGGAGTTGGATGACTTCAAGTGCAGAATGTGAGTCATAGAGTTCTTTCAACTTTTGTAAAGCTTCAAAGGTAGTTGAATATGATGAAATATGGCGACTCACCTCTTTATTTACAGATGCTGCGATTAATGCATAAGCTTTGTTGTTCTTGTTTTCCCAAATGGCAAGCTCTTTGTCTGAGGTAGGATTTTCTGGGTCACTGTCTCCTTCTCCGACACACACTCCTTTCCACAACTCATTGAATATGAGGGTGTGTTGTATCATCCGAGACCAATAAGGATAGTTCTCCTTGCCAGTGAGAACTATTTCTACCATAGAGATGATTGAATGCATTCTGTAAAAAAAACTTCTGCTGATAGAAAAAATACTTCTGCTGATATACAGTGAAATTGTACTCAAAAAGGAAAAAAGATGTCAAATACTTTATGCACTATGTTTTCTTCAAATGTCTCCAAAATTTATAAAATATCCTCCTATAATATTTCCATATCACCTCCACTTTTTGTTTTCTTTTAAACCAGAGCTCTACACACAAATGAAAACCATTCAATATATCTATATATCATTCAATATATATACCATAGACCATTTGCTGGATGGATTCAAATGCAGTCCATAGGCGGTGTATATCACTTAATAAAGCTACAGTTCAACTACTATTTCAACCGCACAGTGCAATACGCTGGACTATTCCAATAGCATTCATACCATAGTTCAAAACACTCAAAACGCTCTGTCATTCAACATATATATTGACCAAAATTTTAAAAGAGACAAACATTAAAATATATCAGGCATGGTCCTCGCTAGTTTCTTGGTTAGCGATAACAGCTCTCAGACACACAAGAGGTCACGAGTTCGATTAGTGGCACGGTTAATAGAACGGTTTTCGTGACGCAGAAAAGGCTGCTCATGCAGGGGCCACTGAACGTGAAGGTTCCCCTGTAGCGGATCAGGGTCTCGGTCACCCAATCATAGACGCAGTTCGTGTTGATTAAAAGCAATGGCAGCATGCCCAGAAGAGGCCACATTCGATGACCTTTCACTTTCAGGTTCCTCTGCAGTAAATAATGGCATACAATGTATCCCACCACAGCTATTACTATGTATTGAAGAAATTATCACCTCAGGCACACAATGCTAGTCCTCCTGAGACCGACGATTCAGCTGGCTAGTGCAAGAAACCGCAGTACGTGAATTCGGTAAACTAAACATGGTGATGATTTACAAAGCAAGCAAGATGGAAATGGTGGATCCGGTTTCTCTAGAAATGAAGCAGTTCCTCGGCGTTTTTGAGGTTCCCCGCATAGAAGCAGTGAAAAGATTTGGGAATACGTCAAAGCTAACAGTCCCCAGAATCCATGCAAACAAGCGAGAGATACTGTGTGATGAGAAATAGAAAGGCAACGCATTATGGACAGAGGTGTCAGGGGTCAGAGAATATGAAACGGTTTGGAGTCAGAGTGTATACAAAAAATCATAAATAGAATATGTCAAGGCAGCGCAGGTGTGGCGGAGAGCACTGGTGCAGATCAGGAGTTACAAAGACATAAAGGGTAAGCAGGGAGCTGGCTCTGATACCATGTCAGGCTAGGCAGTAACTCCAGAAAACAAACAACTGATTTGTATATTATTCCATAGGTAACCCATTGTTATATACAATAGGGAGTGATTGTTCAGTTCATCTCCCGATTACTGTTCACCTTCCCAATTTATTTATTTACATAAAATTCCCGATCATGAAGATTAGGTGTAAACAGAGGGGACTGATCTAGTATGGAAAGGTGGGAATGATTCACCTTACGAATGATGTAAGGTCCTAGCCATAATGATGAGTGAGACAATGACAAAGGGTACAATCAACACTACGACGGTAAAGGTCATCGTCGACGAGAAGATAGCAAGGGGCTTGGTATTGGATATATCGTCGATCATCATGAGTAAGATGGGGGGCAAAATTTTGGGTTCACATATATGGCAGGAAGTATGCATGATGGTGCATATCGTCCCAAGGATAATCAAGAGTAGGCATGGATTCCATGATGTCATCATCAAAATGGAAGATGGGAAAACATGAGGGAAAATGACTACATGATGTAGTGGAGGTGCCTGGTGCATCATCCTGAGAAATAAGGTTCACATACACATCATCTGAAATGGTAGATGACAGGATATTAGACAAACAATCTACCAATGTTGAGAGATGGGATTCTTCTAAAAGAGGTTCGATAGAAGTGTGGGTAGAAATATCAGAAAGGTTTTCCTGCGAGGAACTCAAGCATGATGACATGTAAAGGATATGGCATGTGGAGTCCGTCATCTCAACATCGAGGGGAGGGATCATGATGGTGGGACTAGAGTCCCTCTATTTTGGTGTACTAGTGGTACCAAAATCCACGATTAGAGAAGTAGGTGATCCACTACGAGTGGTCTCGTACCCACGAAGCATATCAAGGTAGTCACGAAATTCATCGAGACGAGGGCAACAATGGGAATAGTGACCATGATGATCGCACAAGGAACATGGGTGATTTGTGTGTAACATTTTGAGTTTCTTGGCTGGACCCAGTAAGGTAACTTGGACCTTAGGGATATTAGACTCAAGAAAAGTTTCATGAACCAAAGGTTTGAGACGACGAAGTTCAGGACATTTATTGGTAGAATTCCCAACAACTCCACATAAAGTGCACAAAGGTGATGGATTTGGGGCTTTGGGGGCTAGAGAAGCTTGGGGAGCCTTGTCCTTAGGTTCTTTCCTCTTGGCTTTTCCCCTTTGTCCGAATGATTTCAAAACAGGAGTAGGTTTCTGTTGAGGTTGCGGTGGAACTAGAGCAGCGACAGGGGCGGTAGGGACCGAATGAACCAGGGTGAAAGCATGATTCGGTCTTAGCTGACTAGGAAGAATGTTTGAAGGGGGATCTATATAACATAATGGAATCCCCAAAGTCATATTAGGGAGAACAAACAAAGTCATGACAGGGACAGAAAATATTCCCAAAGGAGGAAACAAGAAAGGTATCTATCCTACATCAAAATGTTCCGATGGAACAACTCATGGATGGTTTAGACCCAGAGGAATAGTTCCTTGTGGGAACATAGGAGAGACACCCAAAAATGGAGGAGTTCATGGGTGTGTGGATTCAGATGGCTCGGTTGAGATGGTGACAATAGGGTGTTGAGGTGGCTATTGTTCAAATGTACCGGGCTACTTGTGAGTAGCCCGTCACGCTTGTAACATGCAAACACTCAAAGAGCTAGGCTCAGAAATGGGAGGGGGAGGTTTAGGGAAAGAACCTAATAATGAGGAATCTTTGTAGATTCTAGGTTAAACACTGGTGAGGGGAGTATCAGATTGCTTATCAGACATTGATGAGATAATGGACTTAGGGGAGGTTAAGGATGACGACTCATAATATGTCAACTGATCAATAGTGAAAATATTCCCTTCATGGGGGAAGCACATCATGCAAAAAACCACAGATGAAATGACTGGCATGGCATAGGTATAACTACGACCCAATAGAATGTTGCAATCTAAAGGGGCATCAATAACCTCAATGTCTACATGGACAATCTTTTCCGCAAGAGTCACTAGAAAATTGTGATACATACCGAGAGGTTGGGAGGAGTGAATTTCCCAAGCACGCAAAGTGATGGTGGACGCGGACAACTCAGGTGACTTGAGTTGTTTCCAAATGACAACGAACATCACATAAGTGGATGCACCTTCATCAATAATGCATTGGCATATGATGGCATTACAGACTCGAACTAGTATCTGGAAAGAAATGGATGAAGGTAATGGGGGATGTTCTGACATATAAACAAAAAAAACAATCAAACAATCATTGGAAGGATCTACTACACCCAAAAAAGTTAGTAGATATTTCTTTTGAGATGGGCATGACTGGAGGAATTCTAGTTCCGACATGGTAGCAGGTGATTGCACCAAGTCGTTTACTATATTGTATGTATGGGTAGCTTGGTTAGAAGAAAAATTACGACGTAATGGCCCCTTGGGGATCTTGGGAATTGCTTCAAATTTAGGCTGAGGGATTTGTAACAGACCATTTGGTGTTGTAAGAAGCTCACTAGATGGTTTGGTTTTGGGCTCGGTGGCAGACGAAGTCGAGGGCTTGTCATATTGATGCGACTGAGTTTGCAAGTTGATATCAGAGGTATTGACCTTGTCATAATTCATCATGATGATTTGGTAGTCACCAGGACCAGAAGGTTGGGGGGAATGGGCTGCTTGACTTGGCTGAGGTTGAGCAACAAAAAATCCTTGCTGAGGGAAAGGATTTGTAAGCCCTACTAGTTGAGATGGAGCAAGATTTTGGTGTGATTGTTGGATGGGCGATTGACCTCTAGAAGTTGCTTGAGCTTCCCACATTTGGCGCATCTGGGGTAAGAGAGGACACTCATGTGTATTATGGCCATGTACACCACATCATGCACAAGGCTTATTCATATGAATAACCTTGTTCTAATTGGGCTGACTACCCTGTTACTGGTTGTTAGTGTTAGGCTGGTTCCCATGGGGTTCACTAGGTTTATTACCTTGATTACCCTAGTTACCCTTGTTACCTTTCCCTTTATTCTTTTTTCTTCGAACTTTGGGGATTGGTCACACTCTGCTGTGCAAACAATTGACCCTAACAGGGTTGTGGTTGCTGGGGCTGATCATGCATGAGAGGCCATGGAGCTAATGCTTGAGGGGCTGGAGTGCTTAGATGTGCATAGGTATAAGACGTGGAGGGGAAATAGTTTGGTAGACAGGTTGAGGATTGGCTAGCCCTGAATACATGTTGTTAGTAGGAGGGGCATAAGTGTTGAAGAACTGATGCCCCCCTACGGATAGCCATAACTCTTATGAGAATATGACAGAGGATGTGAAATGGCTCCAATGATACCGTCAGAAACGTGAGATTCCCCCGGTGCATTGGCATCACCAAGATGTGGGAGGTTTGGTATAACAGTATAGACATAACCCGATTGAGCATAAATAAGGTCATATATTAGAGTAACTTGGAGAGCTTCTTCCTCTTTATGAGGGAAGTGGGACATGACATCTTTGGAAATAGGTGATAAAAGGCTCCTAAGAAACCAATCGAGGTAGACAAGGTATTCAAAGGGTGGAGCAGGATAGGTGCTCCTCCTTCTACGCCATTCCTGAACATGGTTAGAAAGACGAGTGGCAGAGGATTGACATAATGCAGTCAAGATCTCCATACCAGTGTCGTATTGGGAAGGTAATTGAAAATATGAGAGGAATGCTTTGGAAAGCGTCGTGAAAGTGGTGTTGGCATTATGATACATTTGTTGTACTTGATGGCAACCCACACTTCTCCGATGATAAATTATAGTACATCAAAGTTATTTTCTAGTTCTGCAGGTGCACAGATCAAAATATGCGGTCTTCGACAGGTTGTGCAGAAGAACCTTTGAAAAGGTGCGGATATGTTCGTAGGTCTCCCGCACAAAAGGTGCGAACCTAAAATGCACGGACTTTCATGCAGAGAAAAACGCGCATCTTATGTTTGGTCCATGGTATTTAATCCGACGTTTTGGATCCTATGGTATTGGTCCATGGTTTTGGCATCTAAAATATTGAACCCAGGTTTTGGATCCCTTGTATTTGTTTTCTATGGTTTTGATCCATGGTTTAAGTAAGGGCTTGCCTATAAAAATGAAAGGAGATCATTTGGCTAGGCACTTGGAAATTGAATATCTTAAGATCTGAAATTTTGGGTGATCGGTTTGAAAAGATAGATCTAGATAAAAGAGAAATATGTAAATTGTAAGGTGGATCTATTGATAGGTCGTGATCTCTTTGGCGCATGTTCAGATCTATTGATCTGACAGTCTGTGGCACATTGGAGGACTGAGAATTTGGCTCTATACAGAGGTTCGCAGGTGATCCATAGCGTAGGTGCGGAGGAACGCCGCGCAGAAGAAGGTGCAGGTGTGGAGGAATGCAGTGCAGAAGAAGGCACATGTGCGGAGGAATGTAGCGCAGCAGAAGGTACATGTGCGGAGGTGCGCAGTTGAATCAGCGGAGCAGGTGCGGAGCTATGTAGTCTCTTCACGGCAGAAGTACGGATATCGGAAGGTTTCCTTCGGTGAAGTTGCAAACCTTTTCTTGAAATATATTTTAGCTGTATCCTACCTGTTTCTGCAGAGATCTGGGTTTAAATTGGTGGCTGGTTACTGGTGATATTTTCTGGTTACTGCATTCTGAGAAGTTAATTGTTTAAAGGAGATTGGGTAATGCACATGTACTTGATGTTTTGGATCCAGTCTGAAAATTTATGAAACATGGTCCCTGGAAGGAAGAGAAGGTTGTAGTCTTTTGCAGGTAGCAGCCTGCGTACTGGCAAAGGACTGCACCAATACAAAATCATTGTAAAAGAAGTTTCTAATTGAAAGAAGATAGAGACATATTGCAGCAGGTGGTTTTCACCCACATTGGGTTTCCACCTTATATCTGGTGTTCTTTGGTGTGATTATCTGTTTTTCCTGTTCTTGCTCATTATTATATGGTACTGACATACAAACTAATGATCAATATATAAAGAATAAATTAAAGTATAAATCTGGAAGATATATTGAAAAGAATTTGATAATACTGATTCACCCCCCCTCTCAGTATTATTTCCAATAATTGGTATCAGAGCAGGTCCTTCAGAAGAAGCTTGATCGCTTGAAGGAGGATCTTTCATCATGAGCAACTACGAGAGGGAAGCATCAATCAGGCCACCGATTTTTGATGGGACAAATTTCGTATATTGGAAGGTAAGAGTTACTGC
>APFE030284492.1:101407-116332 GCA_000404065.3 Pinus taeda
CAAACTTATTATTGGAATTCATCGGGATCTTCAAATTACTAGTAGCAGTAGCTAATGAATTTGCAATTACATTTTGTGCACACGGTACAAATGTCAAGATATAATCTGGAAACATCCTTAGGATATCTAAAACTACATTATGGTAGGCCCTCATCCATGGATGTTTGGCCTAATATTCACCCTTAACTTGATTGATTATCAACTCCAAACCTCCGTAGACTGATATCCTCTTTGCTTTCATCTTTTTGAGAATTTTTAAACCTACAATCAGTGCTTAATATTTGGCTTCATTGTTAGAACAGTCAAAGGCCAATTCATGTGAACAACTTCTAACATTACTAGGGACTTTATATGGCTAGAAAATAGGGTTATATATCCAAATCCCAACATCGGCACCATCCTTACCCACAGCTCTATCGAAATCCATGCTCTATAGGCCTGCTTCTTCCTCTAAGTGCTGAAATCTTGTTTCATCTTCTTTCCTACCTTGACTGATCTCTTCAATCTACTGCTACTTATTATCTTTCTGCTGCTACCAGAATGTGGATTGTCCAATGGTACTTCCAAGTTTTTGTCTTTCTTGATCAAGGACTGCTCTGAAATTCTTTGAAATCTTTGGCACATCTTCTACTTCAACTAACTGGCTATCAATATCATTCAAGCTGCTATCTAAATATAACACAAATGATTCTAAATCCGTATGTATCACATTAGTTGGATGATTAAGTGGTTTCTCCTTGCTTGTAATCTTGTACTTCATTTTCTTCTCCCTATATAATTTTCTCAATTGACCAAACATGGGAATGGTAGCATAGGAGAAATCTAGTTGTAAAGTTCCTTTAAACTTTTCACCCCACGATCTAGACAAAAGCATGCCAAACCGTGGTGGAATTTCTGCAACAACCACATCCATGAGAACATTCTTGGCTAGGATTTGATCTAGAGACACCACCAAGTCTTTGATAAGACCAATACATCGAACTCTACCAAAATCAAAAGAATAGAGGTCATGATATTTATGAGTAATTTCAAGGCCCAATTTCTCCATAATGGCTTTTGGCATCAGATTATGGGAGGCTCCAGAATCAAACATGGAATTATGAAGAACATACTCATGCAATCTAAGGCTTATACAGAATGGAGGCACTTCACTAGTCTTAGGTTGACCTTCTAAAGCAGGGCCAAAGATGAGCTCCAGGCGATCATCTTCTACATTGACCATATCAGATAAAAGATCTATGTTAAAAATTTTGGACACTTGGTTTTTATAACTATTGTTCTTCATCAATTTAGTCAAAGGAATTGAAACCTTTAATTTAGCAATCTCATTTTCTAAACTAAAAGCTGAAACTTTATCTACCTCTTTGACTGGAGAGTCCTTCTTTTCAACCTCTTCCTCTGATGCACCTTGCTAATTAGTCTTCTCATTTACAAATGGTCCTTGGCTAGAAGTTGGTGAGCAGGCTCCTTCCCTTTCTTTTGAGTGTTTGAGGATTCATTCTTGGGTTGCACCTCTTTTCTCTTTTGAACCAAGCTGACTGGTACATCTCTGCTTCTCGATGAATATTGTTTCTATTGTGCTATCATTGCATTCATATATCCTCTCTGATAATCATCTGACTTATCCTCTAAAACCCCTTCATTTACTAGTATGAAGTCTTCATCTATTTGAACGTTTGAAACCTCTAAATATTCTTCATCTTCCGTGAGAAAAATGGGAAAACCATCAGCAGTAAAAAAATGATTTGCTTCCAACACTGGACCATCATCATCTTCACTTTCCATTCTATGTAGATAATGTTAGTGCTCAAATCCGCCTTAGGCTGAAATAAGGCAAGACTCAAGGCCACATTAAACCACGCTCAGCCTCGTAGCTAGCCCTACGAGGACAGGAGAGGGCTCTCTCTGGGTCAAACTCAGCAAAAGATATTCGAAAAGGCTCGAGATGACCGAATTGATGACTGATTTTAGGCTAGGTATTAAGTACAAAGAATTTAGGATTGATTTTTTATAATTTTGTTGAAATCAAGGGAAAGAGAATTTTGGGTGCGGGGATGAGGCACAGTTTTTGGAGAGGTCCACTTGGGGAAAGATAGGAAATTGTTTTGATGCCTTAAAGTAGGTGAGATGGATAGATCAGACTGGTGAGAGGCTAAGGAGAGCAAGGGGTCTCAAGGATTTTCCTTAAACTGAAGAAAACATAGAATATTAAACAAATTTAAAGGCAGAGCATAGCAATTTCATGGATTCTACCTTAACACTTCATTTGCTTAATAAGAGAAGATTCAATAGAGATAATGATGCACATACAAAACTTACAAGTACTGAGAGAAACACACCATCAAGACATAAAGCCACATGGATCCCAAGTAGTGCTGCAAAACCCTGGTCTTCCTTTGCCAAAAATGCTGGTAAAATATGTACAATATAGTCTCAAAACTATCCCAAGAGTCCAACCTCTGCTACTGAATGAAAAATTACATATATAGACCAAGCCAATCCATTCCCTAACCTCTAGGGGTCGAGCTCCTCCTTCTAGGAGCTGTTTCAACCAATTCTAAACTGAGCACTACAAACTAGGCAATCAAAACAACTTGCCTCTATAAACTTGGAAACCAATTCATTCATTAATGTTTTTTGCCATTTTATGAATGAATCTTCTAGAATAGGTAAAAAGTTCCATGTCAATCATGAAATTACATCAATTACATCAAAGAGGATGAAAAATCCCACCAAAAGGTCAAAACTGGTCAATGCTGCGTTTTCCTGAGCTGAAGATGCAAAACTGGCCAATTTCCCTAATGCGTAGCACGCCATTTCTCTACGCGTAGCGCGCCTTTCAGGCCACTTTTGAGGCACTTACCGGCATCGAAATGAGGCACAAGTGGGCTTTTTGGAAAGGTCTGGATGTATAATTTCCATCCCAAGTGGAATATGTCAATGTGGTGGCCATTTGCCCCTCCAAAATTGCAATCTCCCAAGACTGCTTCCTGTGTGTCCAAAAAGTGGCAGAAGGTCATTTTTTGCTTGTTTTTTGACCTTTTGGGGGCTCAAATCTCCATGAAACTTCTTGGAAGTGGCTGAGAAAATGTATTTTGTCATGAAAAATCCAAAAATGCAAACCTTTCCTGAAATGGACCTCCCCAACTTAAGGGTAGCGCGCGGCGCGCTACGCGTTGAGGGCAAAAACCTGTTTTTGACAAAAAATTTCAAAAATGACCAAAATTGCTCCAAATTGTCTAAATTTTGAGCCGGGGGTGTATCATTGACTGCCATGCTCCCTCAAGGTGGCTTCAGCCAAAATATGAAGTGGATCGGGCCTTTTCCTCCATTTTATTGCCTTGGCCAATCGTCTCTTGAGAACCTTCATTTTTGCCTTGTACACATGCATGCGGGCCCAATAATGATTTTTCATGTGGAGCATATCTTTTTCCCTGTTTGCCTTGGCTATCAAATTTTCCAAGTGAGCGTTCACCCGGATGAGCATTGATTCCCGACATATATGTGTCAAATCACTGGGTCTCCTACGGGCCAATTCCCGGTCTTCACAAATCTTCCGCTGCTCATAAAGCTCGTGCTCATCTTCCAACTATTTGTTGCGCTTCTCTAAATAGTTAATCACCCATTTTTCCATCTGCAATTTCTTGTGCAACGACTCATTCTCGGCCCTTTTCTCTCGGATGATCTCCTTGAGCTCTGAGGCAGGAGAGCTAGCATCAATATCAATGACATCTGTGTCCTGACCTCTTGAAGGACCCTCATCAATCATGGGCCTCTTGCCCCTGTCCTGGACCTGTACCTGTGTTGAAGAAGATGGCGAGACCCCTTCCACATGATGTGGAGATAATACTCGCTGTGCCGATGAAGTCAACGAGACCCCTTCCACCCCGGGTGGAGATAGTACTCGTCGTGCAGCTGCAAATAAGGCTCTGGGGCCTTTCTGATATGTTACATATGTTGGAGCATCAACATGCTCGGTATCATGAATGTCAGACTGCTGTGAAGGCCCCTCATGAATGTCAAACTACTGTGAAGGCCCTCCCTCATCATGAACAATCTCAGGAGGTGGGTGTGGCACCGTGAAGAAGTCGCGAGAAATGAAATCCTCCCATGGAATACCTTGTTGTGCCAACTGATGCATCACTATGATCTCGATTAGTGCATAATGATATATAATTTTGAGTTGCTGTACAGGGTTCTTCCTTTGCACTACGTGCACCATCTTCTCTATATTCCGACACATGAAAAATGGAATGTTCATCATTCGTACCCGGGTAAAATGCATCAACAAATGGATATGGTACGAATATAAACGTGAAAATCGGCCCTCACAAGTAAAATAACGCATAATAAGCCTCATCAAGGGTGCATACTCCTCCCTTAGGAATCTGAAAGGAAAAACAACAGTAAGGTGCCTCATGCATCTGAGTTTGATGTATGGTTGATAATGAAATTTGCCTAGTAGCTTGCGCTTGGTCCACTCTTCCCCAACATTTGGTATCTCGGTGGCTTGAGCAACAACCTCGGGTGATAGTGTGAAGTCCACTCCTGCAAGTTTCACATGACCATTGTGAAAATGTAGGACAAACAAGCGGACTAATTCCCTGTGATGTTGAATTTGTGAGATCCTCTCACAATTCTCAAAACATGATTGGTACCAAAAACAAGACATTGCAAGTGGACAAGCTTGCAAATAAGCCAAGGAAGTGGGCTCCTCTCTAACATGCCGACCACCTTTACCACCCTTGTGATGCCTCCTAGGCACTTGTTCCTCCGGTGTTGAATCACTGTAATCACTCTGCTCATAATATGATTCGGTTTCTAACATGGTTTTGAAGACAGGATGGTTGAACTGTATATGTTGACTATGCACACAATTGATTGTTGTTTGACTTTTTCAAATGCTGTTACCAAGGGGACATAAAGACAAGGGAATTGTTAGGGAAAGGGAAACATGAGGGAATTAGGGGAAATGAAAATAACGAGGAATTTATGGAAGGGAAAGGACATAGGAAATTATGATAGTGTAGGGTTTGGGGTGAAGTAGGTTTTGGGGCTAACTAGGGTTTGGGATTTTATGGAGGAATATTATGGAATTTTATGGGAAATTTGAAAAGAAATGCTGATGAATATGGGGGAAAAAAGGAGGATGAAGATGGGAAAACCTTTGGCAGCATATCACTTTGAAACCCTAGCAAACATGGTCTTTCAATTTACACACCAACTTAGGGTTTTTTGCTTTCAATTTTCATGGCATATTTGTCATATTTCTTTTACATTCATTTTGCAAAAAACAACAAAAAACCATGGAAAAGAGCTTACTTGTATCTTGCTTGAGCTAAGAGAGGTTTTTTGTGTGTTTGTTTCAAGTTACAGGGCGAAAAACCCAACGCGTAGCGTGCCTCGCCCAACGCGTAGCGCCCTTGTAAAATTACACTGCGAAAACCTTCCCAACGCATAGCGCGCCCTTCCCAACGCGTAGCGCGCTACCAAAACTGCCCACTTTTCTCAAGAACTCATAAAATCGCCTTTGCAAGGTTGCACTTAGCTTGTGAGAGGCAAATGAGTTGCAAATGAAGATTGATGTGCTTTTATAGGCTTCTTTTAAATTTACATTTGCCCAAAAACCCACTTTATAATGTTTTGAGTGTTGACACTTTTTGAATTTAATTGGCTCTGACTTTTGGTTTCTTTTCTTTGAAAAATTGGTTGAACTGATGGTTTCTTCTGAAAATTTTTGCAGGGATAGCTTCTAAGGTGCTTTGGCAAAGGAGACCAAGGCTGCACTTTGACATTTGGAAAATTTGAAAATTTGAGAATTTTTACAAAAAATGAGAAGATGACCTTTGTTTTCCAAAAACAGAGTTTTGAAAACAAGGTGGAAATTTAGCTGTACAATAGTGAGAATTGTTGAAATGATGCTTTATGAAGGACATCCCTCTAGCCTGCTGGTCCTTTATGACCTCTCAAGACAAAAATTGACTCAACCCTAGACCTAAGACCTGGGAATTTAAAACAAGACAAATGACTCTTTGAAGACTTTATTTAGTCAAACAAACCTGAACCAGCAGTGCCAAAAAAGAGGGGGATAAAAGACACAAGCTCCTCCAGCAGAGTTATGGCATACCTAACGGAATGCAACATGAGCACATTGATGGGACACCTAATTATGAAATGCAAAGAGCTTTGATCTCTGGTGGAGGGTTACTAGACCGACTCTAACATTGGCTCCAATGGGGATGGTAGCTCCTTGGAGATGCCAAGAACAACAGATCTCTGGAAGAGCTAGATAGTGCCTTCACTCATTGGGCGATGGAGTCATTATTTTGACACAAAATCTTGAGAATTTGACTTAAAAACAAAAACTACTTTGACCAAACTAGACTCGAAATTAAAGATTTAAGACAACTGACTTGACAAACTTAGACCTACTAACTTTCATTTTCAGAATTATAGCCTTCACTTCGGGCCCCAAACTGAAGATGATAAGTTAGTGTACATGTGCGATAGAACAAAAGTAAAATGATATGTACAATGATAATGAATTGAGCATAAAATACTCAAAAGTAATATCTCTTTAACAGCCGACCATTGGTCGGCCCTCTAGGATATTCATCTCCATTCATTTCTTTGAGAAGGAAAGCATTTTGGCCGCGATATGCTGCAATCTTATAAGGAACTTTCCATAAATTTTCAAATTTTCCATGCTTTCCCTTGTCTTCATGATGAGCATCTCATCTTAAAACAACCTCATCTAGCTGAAATGTATCTGCCTTTTCTTTGCAGTCATAAATCCTTTTGATACGCTCCTGCAACTTGCAAGTGTTTTGAAATACCTCCTCCCGTGTCTGCTGCAAATGAATCATCTGATTAATCCTTCTCTGCATAGGATCTTCTTCACTACCCGCTTCTTGAAGCAATTTGACTACCGGGACTGCAAGTGAAGTTGGAAAAACTGTGTCTGTTCCATACACCAACTCGAAAGGAGACATACCAATAGATTTTTTCTGACTCACCCTATCAACCCATAGTCCATTTATCAACTTCTTGTGCCAGTCCTTTTTGCTGATTTCCAACAATTTCTTAATGATATTGACCAAGGATTTATTGATGACTCCGCCAATCCGTTTCCTTGAGGGTGGTATGCGGTTGAATGTCCCAAACTAATATTGTACTTATAACAAAACTCAATCATCCTTTTTGACTTAAACGCTGCTGCATTATCCGTGATTAGCTTACTTGGACATCCAAAGCGTGACAAAATATTGGCCTCGAGAAAAGAAATAATTACCGCATCCGTAGCTTGTCGAGTAGGAATTGCTTCAATCCATTTTGTGAAGTAGTCCATGGCCGTCAATATCCATCGACGCTGTCCTGATGAAGCCAGATGAATTTCACCAATGAAATCCAATCCCCACCACTGAAAAGGTGCGCTGATTTCGATTGGTTTGAGAGGCAAACGCTGGAGCTTCTGCTTTCCTTGAAAAATCTGGTATTTGTGACAATTTTTAACCGCTTTATATACATCTGAAAATAATGAAGGCCAATAATAGCCTGCCCTTAGTATCTTGTTTTCCGTGGTCTTCCAAAACAAATGGCCTCCACAGTCCCCTCTATGAAAGTCTTCCACGACTCTTTGGGCTTCATCCTCTACCAAACAATTCAATAACATTCCACCAGGGTCTTTCCAAAATAATGCTGAATCGAGAATGCAAAATTTGGCAGCCTTCAATTTCAATGTTCTACTTCTGTTTCTTGGTATTCCAGGAGGCGAAGATAAATGCTGAAGTACATATAAAATATCAGCGTACCATGGAGAAGAAAGAAAGATTTCAGATACCTGAATTGATGGGTTCTCCTCATCTTCATCAGACATGGCAGCAATCAAATTTATGTCTAGGATTTGCAGATTTGTTTCAGCCATTAGCTTGGTGAGTCCTTGAACTTTGATCAGCTTGGTGGGTTTAATTTCAACATCATATTCTAACAATGCATCAATCCACTTACCCCTTCTCCCTTCTGGATCTGCCTGTACTAAAACATCTTTGACTGCTGCGTTAGGAACATAAGCTAGAATATGAGAATGTAATATGTACACACGAAAATCCTTCAAGGCCTTTACAAGCACAAGTGCTTGCTTCTCAATGATGTTATATTTCAATGCTCCATCTCTAATAATGCGATTGAAAAAGGCGATGGGCTTTTCTACACCTTCTCTCTTTTGCATTAGCACAGCTGCCAAAGTGTGCTCAGAAGCAAATGAAAATAAAATAAATTCTTGAGTGTAGTCGGGGCTGATCAAAATAGGAGCTGTAGAAAGAGCTAACTTCACTAGATTAAATGATTTAACTGCGTCTTCGGTCCACTTTACCTGGCTGTCCTTTTTGAGCATGCTTGTGATCTCTCTATGATGCTCTACTAGATTTGGAATAAAGCGACGCATAAAATTTAGTTTACCATTGAAAGAATGAATTTATTTCTTGTTCCGGGGCTGTTCAATTTGCTGAATGGCTTCAACATGTGCTGGATCAATACAGATGCCGTATTTAGATATGAGGTGACCAAGAAGTTTGCCCTCATCCATGGCAAAAAGACTCTTTTTCGGATTCAACAATATGCCATATTTTTTGCACTTTTGGAAAACAATTTTCAAATGATACAAATGCTCGTCATCAGAATGTGAAAACACGGTTAAATCATCAAGATAAACAACCAAAAATACATCTTTCTAATTGGCGAAAGCCACGTCCATTGCACGCTGAAAAGTAGCTCCTGCATTTTTCAAACCAAACAGCATCTTTGCATAATGAAATTTTCCCCATGGAGTGGTGAATGCACCCCTGTCACGATCATCTTCATGCACTAAAATCTAATTGTAACTTGAATAACCGTTGAGTAGTGACATCATTGATGCTCCAACTACTCGCTGCAATATAGGATCCATTTTGGGCAGCGGATAGTTGACCTTTAAGGAAACTTTATTTAAATTTCTGAAATCAATACATAAACGGATCTTACCTGTCTTCTTTCTTACGGGCACCAAGTTTGATATCCAATCTGAAAATCAAATAGGCACAATGATTCTTGACTTATACAATCTGTTTACCTCTTTCTCAATTGATGGCAGCAATTTCGGATTGATTCTCCTCAACTTTTGACGAAAAGGCTTCTAATTTGGCTTGATAGGAATAGTATGCTGGATGATATTTGTATCATATGTTTTCAGATCTGAGTAATCTCATGCAAATACATCAGAGAATAAAGATAACAATTTCATATATTCAGCTTTTACCTTTGGTGATAATGACCTTGATAACTTAACCATCTTTGGATTTTCAGCTGTCCCGATGTTTACCTCTTCAACACCCTTTTCAGTTGGTCTCAATGTCGGTTTGTGGGCCACATCATCTTGGTCAAACAGCTCCTCTAAAGGAATCAATCCTTTAGGAATAATATTGTCCTTAAGTTGCAACACATCCATTTGATTCACTTGTATCTTGTCATCACCATCATCATTTTCAGTATCTATTGAGGAATCTTTGAACTTACCCTTATTTTGCAGAAACTCATTGATATCTTCGTCATCTTGAAAAACTTGCCAACATCGTTGATTATCTGGGACGGTGGGACGATGCTTCACATGAATCTCAAATTTGTTGCTAGAATTCATTGGAATTTTCAAATTGCTTGTTGCCTTAGCAAGTCCACCGCAACACCATTTTGTAGGCGAGGCACACATGTCAAGGTATAATAAGAAAACAACTTCAAAATATCTAAGACTGCATTTCGATATGCCCTCATGCGATGGTGTTTGGCCTCAAACTCACCCTTAACTTGATTTATCATCAGCTCGGAATCCCCATAGACTGCAATCTTCTTTTCTCTCAGTTTCTTAAGAATCTTTAGGGCAGCAATGAGAGCCTCTATTCTGCCTCATTATTTGAACAATCAAATGCTAGTTTATAGGAGCACACTCTCACCTTGCTTGGAACTTTGTCTTGAGCGGAAAAAGGACTTCGAATCCACACACCAATACCAGCACCATCACTACCTACCGCCATCAAAATCCATGGTCCAAAGACCATCTTCATCCCCTCCAAGTGCTGAAATGTACTGCCATTGATTTTCTATTTGCTGCCCTTTTCTTCAGCTGTTTGCTCCATGATGGCCTGCCTTTTCTCCTCTTTCATTTTGTAGTACTTCTCTGAAATTTTCAGTGACTCTGGTATATCTTCTGCTTGAACTAACTGACTATCTATATCATTAAAACTATCAACAAATAAAACAAACGACTCCAAGTCAGTATGTACATAATTTACAGGATGATTGATCGGCTTCTCTTTACTAGTTATCATATATTTCATCTTTTGCTCACGATATAGCTTTGTCATTTGACCGAAGATTGGAATTGTGGCATAAGAGAAGTCTAACTGAAAAGTACCCTTCAACTTAGCTCCCAAAGATCTCGAAAGTAGCATACCAAACCGTGGAGGAGTGTCTGCCACAACCACATCCATCAAGACATTTTTCACCGGGATTTGGTCTAAGCTAAGAACTAGATCTTTGATGAGCCCGATACATCTCACGCGGCTGGAATCAAATGAATATAAATCATGATATTTTCTGGTAATGTCTAACCCTAGCTTCTCCATGATTGCCTTTGGCATCAAATTGTGTGAAGCACCCGAATCAAACATGGAATTATGCAAGACATATTCATGCAATCTCAAACTGATATAAAAGGGAGGAACATCACTCTCAGGGGACTGACCATCCAATGCTGGCCCAAAGATCAATTTGGGCTGATCATCTTCAACGTTCACCGTTTCAAGCATGGGATCAAAGTTCAGAATTTTGGAAACTTGACCTCGGTAGCTGCTGTTTTTCATAATTTCAGTCAAAGGAATAGATATTTTTAATTTGGAAATTTCATTTTCCAAACTAAATGCTGAAACTTTGTCAACTTCTTTGACCGGAATCTCTTTCCTATCTTTGATTATAGCTGCCTGATTTGTCTTTTCTACTGCTGATATCTTGCTAGTTGTGGGATCAATTGTCTCTTTTCCTTTCTTCGGCGGTGTCGGTGAATCCATCTTTGGTGTTGTAGCTTCTTTCCTTTTCTGAATGGGATTGATAGGAACATCTCGATTCCTTAACGAATACTGCTTCTGTTGAGCGGAAAAGGCATTCAAATATCCTCTTTGGTAATCATCTAAATCTGCATCATTAGCCAAGATAAAATCTTCGTCTTGCTGGGTGCCTGAACTTTCTCCATACTCATCTTCTTCGGTGATGTAAATGGGGAGATCATCAGGAGTAAAGAAGTGATTTTGGTCTCCTGCTACATCAACATCTTCATCCGAATCTTGAGTTACAAAATTCTGCAAAAGAGGAGTTTTGGTTGGTTGCTGGGCTGCCGGCTCTTGTACTCTTGGTTCACGCTGCTTGATTCTGTACTGAGGTTGCTGCTGGCTACGATAATTTGGATTACTAATCTGCTGTTCTGATTTGTCAAGGTTGAGTCTTTTGAACATCTCGCGAAGCCAAGGTGGTTCTGATGATGTAGATTCTTCCTTTATAGTCACTCTTTTTTCTACTTTCAAACATGCTCTCTTGTTGTTCAGATCTGCCTCCACATTGACAACAATCTTTTGCATATCCTCTAAAGTAGGTGGATCTCTATCCCATAATGAGTAAGCCATCTCCGGATCAAAACCATACGGGAATTTAAGAAGAGCTGATTTTCTAGATGGTCTTAAATCATCAGGGATAGCATTATAAAATGTATTGAACCTGATAATATAATCCTGGACAGACTCACCGGGATTGCGTTTGATATTATTGTACTCGGCATTAATCTGGAGCGGATCCTTTCTAAGTTCCCAACGATCAAGAAACTACTTTTGAAGCTCAGCCAAGGTAGGTATACTTCTAGCTCCCAAGCCTCTGAACCATTTTCTAACTTCTCCTCCGAATGTTTGCACAAACAGTCGCATAGTTACATCCTCGTCATCGATCTCATATAAATCATAAAAAGTTGCCATTTTTTCTATGTGCTGCTGAGCGGAAACACTTTGAGGAGTGCCATCAAATAAAGCAATTTTACTTTGATAATCTGCTGGCATATCATGCAATTGCTGAGGCAAAGTAAGAGGTGCAAAGCGAGCAGCCATTGCTCTAGGTGGATTTATTCTCAGTGTTGTTGGCAGAGTGGATGCTGCTACTGTATGGGGAGTATGCGGAGGTGTATGCGGAGGAGAAGTAATGTGGGATGAAGAAGGGGAATTAGCTGTAGATTCAGAGTAGGTAATTATAGGCTGCAAAGGAGTGGTAGGAATGAAAGGTGGTTCAGTAGGAACTCTTGAGGTAGATGCCGTGACAGAGGATCCAATGTTTGTAGATATGGCTTCCAAAAACTCAGAAAGATTGGCTGCTTGGATGGTTGTCTGAAGGTGTCTCAAGATAAAATTGTCAATTAATTTATTATGCCTTTCAAATTCAAGAGCTGTAGCGAAGTCAGGATTTGGAACAATAGAATCGAGAGCATTTTCGGACTTAGTATTGAACAATGACAATTCAAACCTTGCGTCGAAAGGAATGTCTTCAAGGTATTCAAAAAGTGCAGGACATGAATGAGATTTAACCAAGGGAGTCGCTGAGCTTTCTTGACGGAGGAATTTTCGAATCAGATTTGGATTTTCATAAATAGGAGGTGGATTCGGATCTGGATTAGCTCTTGTATGTCTTTTCGAAGCCAGTGTATTTATCAGGAGATCAAAAGAATGAAGGTAATTCAGCCAATCGTTTATTAGACTCAATCATCCAAAGGTCTAAAACGATCAAAGGTACTAGGGTGATCTGCAAGTCAAAGTTTCGCAAGCTAACCGAAGATCGACTGAAGCAACATTTATCTACTTTCGCTTATGCATAGCAAGAGCGTTTCGAAAGCTACCTGGTGTGACTTCAAACTCCGTCTAAGACTTGTGAAACAAACTCATCAACAAGAAAACCATTTGAGATTTTTTCCCCAGTATGGTCGCCACTATGTTAGCGCTCAAATCTGCCTTAGGCTGAAATAAGGCAAGACTCAAGGCCACTTCAAACCACGCTCAGCCTCGTAGCTAGCCCTACGAGGACAAGAGAGGGCTCTCTCTGTGTCAAACTCGGCAAAAGATAATCGAAAAGGCTCGAGATGACTGAATTGATGACTGATTTTAGGCTAGGTATTAAGTATAAAGAGTTTAGGATTGCTTTTTTATGATTTTGTTGAAATCAAGGGAAAGGCAATTTTGGGTGCGGGGATGCAGCACAGTTTTTGCAGAGGTCCACTTGGGGCAAGATAGGCAATTGTTTTGATGCCTTAAAGCAAGTGAGATGGATAGATCAAACCGGTGAGAGGCTAAGGAGCGAAAGGGGTCTCAAGGATTCTCCTTAAACTGAAGAAAACATAGAATATTAAACAAATTTAAAGGCAGAGCATGGCAGTTTCATGGATTCTACCTTAACACTTCATTTTCTTATTAAGAGAAGATTCAATAAAGATAATGATGCACATATATAACTTACAAGAACTGAAAGAAACACACCATCAAGACATAAAGCCACATGGATCCCAAGTAGTGCTGCAAAACCCTGGTCTTCCTTTGCCAAAAACGCTGGTAAAATATGTACAATATAGTCTCAAAACTATCCCAAGAGTCCAACCTCTGCTACTGAATGAAAAATTACATATATATACCAAGCCAAACAATTCCCTAACCTCTAGGGGTTGAGGTCCTCCTTCTAGGAGCTGTTTCAACCAATTCTAAACTGAGCACTACAAACTAGGCAATCAAAACAACTTGCCTCTATAAACTTGGAAACCAATTCATTCATTAATTTTTTTTGCCATTTTATGAATGAATCTTCTAGAATAGGTAAAATGTGCGATGTCAATCATGAAATTGCATCAATTACATCAAAGAGGATGAAAAATCCCACCAAAAGGTCAAAACTAGTCAATGCTACGTTTTCCTGAGCTGCAGATGCAAAACTGGCCAATTTCCCCAACGCGTAGCGCGCCATTTCTCTACGCGTAGTGCGCCTTTCAGGCCACGTTTGAGGCACTTCCCGACATTAAAATGAGGCAAAAGTGGGCTTGTTGGAAAGTTCTAGATGTCTACTTTCCAGCCCAAGTGGAATTTTTCAATTTGGTGGCCATTTTCCCCTCCCAAATTGCAATCTCCCAAGAATGCTTCTTGTGTGTCCAAAAAGTGGCAGAAGGTCATTTTTTGCTTGTTTTTTGACCTTTTGGGGGCTAAAATCTCCATGAAACTTCTTGGCAGTGGCTGAGCAAATGTATTTTGTCATGAAAAATCCAAAAATGCAAACCTTTCCTGAAATGGACCTCCCCAACTTAAGGGTAGCGCGCGACGCACTACGCGTTGAGGGCAAAAACTTGTTTTGACAAAAAATTTCAAAAATGACCAAAATTGATCCAAATTGTCTGAATTTTGAGCTGGGGGTGTATCATTGAGTGCCATTCTCCCTCAAGGTGGCTTCAGCCAAAATCTAAAGTGGATCAGGCCTTTTCATCCATTTTATTGCCTTGGCCAATCGTCTGTTGAGAACCTTCATTTTTGCCTTGTACACATGCATGCGGGCCCAATAATGATTTTTCATGTGGCGGAGCATATCTTTGTCCCTGTTTGCCTTGGCTATCAACTTTTCCAAGTGAGAATTCACTCGGATGAGCATTGATTCCCGATCTATAGGTGTCAAATCACCGGGTCTCCTACGAGCCAATTCCCGGTCTTCACGAATCTTCCGCTACTCATAAAGCTCGTGCTCATCTTCCAACTGTTTGTTGCGCTGCTCTAAATAGTTAATCACCCATTTTTCCATCTGCAATTTCTTGTGCAGCGACTCATTCTCGGCCCTTTTCTC
>APFE030284492.1:117942-174597 GCA_000404065.3 Pinus taeda
AAAGAAATTGAGAAAACAAAGGCTCTTAATCTTAAATTTGTTAAAGGATCTGAAACTCTGGATGAGATTATCAATGTACAACGTTCTCCGCTAATCAAGACAGGTGTGGGGTGTTAGCCTCCTGGTGTAGCAGGTTACTCATATTTCATGATTGACATTTTTATAGGCCAAATATGTCATACTTTGCATGCTGCAATGCTCCATATTTGCTCACAGACACCAAAGAAAGAGGCCATGAAGGAATGCTAATCAAAGTGCAACTTCTGCATTCCAATTTTGAAGGATTATTCCATTTTTGTAGACTTTTCATGCTAAAGGGAGGTCCAAACAGATTAATCTTGGTCTCCCTAGGTTTCAATTTCCTGTTTTAGAATATAGAGAATAAATGATCTGTCCAAACAGATTGATCTTGGTCAGATTCTTAGATAGGTAGAGAATCAAAGGAGCCCAACTGCTTAATCTGGGCCCTTGGAAGAAATAAGGGTAGTTTGTAGATAGGAGGACAGAAAAATAAGAAGTTGAAAAGATGGGTCTGCAAGTCTAAGTGCACCCGAACTAAAAAGAAGAAAAAATGTTAGGTAAGTAGGCTGGGTAGGTAGTTTTGTGGTTTTAGAATCATTGATTATGATCAGTTTTGTGTTTTCAAATGTTATATCCATTCAATCAGTATGGCAAGGTAGTTCCCATTTTGAAGGACTTCAAGCGAGGCATGTCTAACTTCCCCTTCTCCCTCTTCCCTAAATCATTTACTAACTCCCCCTAAAGAGGTCAAGATCTGCTTGATATCTCTTAGTTCATCATTTCCATATCATTTGCCTTGGTAAAGATCTGCTTTACTCAAGGAGGGTCCACACTTTCTCTACAAAGTTCTATCCCCCCTTTTTTAAAGCCTAAGATCTCTGAGACTTAGCGCTCTTCTTGTCATTTTCATATTAACTACTGACATTAGTATGTAACTCCCTATCTATTTCCCGTCCCCCTATTAAAACTATGGTAATAATTCCCCTATGTAAATATCCCCTTCCTCTGGTTGAAACATAACCATAAGTTTCTCCTTGGGAATTACTAAGTCACCTGGACCTTAGTAAGAACCCTCATTTCTGCATAAATTTCCTCTCCAGGTGTTTGGACTCCTTCCAAAACACAAAAACCCCCCTTCAAATGCATTCACAAACCCCCGCGCATTTCATTTTTGGAATTTATTAATAGTTGATTAATAAATAACCAATGCGCCAACACCATTTTCCAAAGTTTAAAACCCACCCGCGCCGTGAAAAATTAAACACTTAACGCGCACGCTCTTTCACTAAATCCTGCGCACCTCCTCCTCCCGTCCACTGTCAGATCAGCCCTCCCAGATCCAACGACCCTCGTTCATATCGGGCGCCCTCTTGTGTTGGCCCGTTAGCACCCGATGTCCGACGGTTTTACCGATGTGCACCGGGACAACTAGCGGCGTCCCATTGCATCGGGTTGCCCCTGACAAAAACCACCTCCGCAATGAAGGCAGTTCGATGCATGGAAAAACCGCCCTCCCCTCGCGTAACAGGAGCGCCGTGTCACCCTGCCACATTGCCTCCACCTCACCTCTTCCTGCCTGCGCCTGGCTCACATCACCCTGCCACTGTGTCCCGCCATGTCATCACCCTGCCTTACTGCCACATCACCCTATTGATGTCATCATGCTAATGTCATCACCGTACCAAAGGACCCCACTGCTGATGTCACCCGTCGTACCGCTAACGTCATGCTGACATCAGCAGCCAAAAAAAGGAAAAAATGCGCAAGCGCAAAAGTCAAGCTTCAGAAGCCCGGAATGAAAAACAGAGGCAATTTTCGATGCGCAATTCGCGCATCGTTATGGGAAATAGGCCATATTGGAGAATATTTAGGGAATCTTTTGATTCCTTAGCCATTTTTGCACCGAAAAAGGCAGAAAAAGCCCGATTTTGTAGTTTTGAACGCATCCGAAGACAGAGAGAGACCCGATTCAGATGTTAAAGAGTATTAGGGAAGATATGAAGCCAAAATGCATGTCAAAGAGTATCAGTGTAGCAACAAAGTGTATCAACAGAGATCTTCTCAGGGCTCGAGGCGAATGAAGCATTAAAAGAAAACCTTGAAAGTTAAGAAGCAGTTAAAGAGCCATTTAAAGCTCACCAGCATAGATGACTGCACATTAAAACTCACATCAGATCAGTGGACCAGAATTCAATGTGCAGTTACTAAAGAACCACTGCACCAAGTCACAGAGGACACCCCATAAACTCACTTTTAATCGAGCTGCCTCTGGCGCAGCCCAAAAATACTTACTGCATTTAATTCCAGCATAAGTTAGGTTTTAGAAAGCTTTTTCGTGCAGACCTGTTTAGGTCGGTTGTAATAAATACTTTTAGATATTTTGCCTATATATACGACCTTGAAACATGTAAGAAGGGTTGGTTGGTTAGTATTTGTTGGGTTGATATTTTGCTTGAAGCACAGACTCGCACTGTAAATGTGATAACTTCTATAATCAAAGACTGCTGAAATGCATGGATTCTGAAAACTGTCTGCTGTGTCTAATTGGCCAAAGAGTGGTTGTGGAATTCCTGTGTTTCTACATGACTCAATAAGTGTTCCTTATCTCTTTTTTACTTTTTTCTTCATGTTTGCTTTACCATCTGTGGTACACCATCTGAATTTACAGAAAAGAAGAATAGTTTAGGATTTGCTTGGCAGCACCCTATGCTCAATTTCTGTGATTTCTATATGTTTTCACCAGGAATAGTTATGAATATGCATACTTAAATGATCATGTTTACACTATTTCTTTCACATATGAATGATTAGTTAGGAATTCTTAATTGCTCCTAGAAAATCATACATTTGTTTACCTTCTCTGTTAGTAGATGAAATATTCTTAATTGCCTTTTGTCTCTGGCTTTCATCCCATCTTTTCAGAAATTGATATTGTTTCATGTGTAGCTATCCTGCTCTATGATCCTATTGTGACCAAGAAAACACAACAGAAAAGCTCAATCCATGACTCCATGCCCAATGGTTTGAAACTTATCACACAATTCCTTGCCTCTCTGCTTGGAATTATCTTCCTTACATTCATCCTCCACCCAAACACCAACAATACCCACTGAACCCAATAGCTAGCCTAAAATCATCATCAACAAAGCTAAATCATTAAGAGAGAGCCCTCTCTGATTGTAGGTGGTCTAGAACCTGCAATCCAAAGATTGGTTTGCGGTTACCTTGGCTGTATCCCTTCAGGAGCTTAGGGACAACCTGAGTGATAACATGGGGTATAATGGAGAAGCATCTCAAGAATCCACCTTAAAGAGTTATCTCAATGTAGCAAGGAGGAATGAGAAAAAGCCCAATGGAGATCACCAGGTAAAATAGGGACGAATTACATCAAGGATAAACAAAGACTACCAGGTAAATCAGGGACAATCCACCTTAAGGATGAACAAAAGCTACAACCAGCCACAGGTAAAATCTTCTCAATTTGCCTCAAGAATGGATGACAATAGAAACCAAAATCATTTGGCAGGTAGATTTGATAATCATAGAAGTTTCTTCAATGGCCAATGTTTCTCTTGCCATAACTTTGGCCACAAAGCAGCTCAATGTGTTTCCTATAAAACAATCATGATTAGAGAAGCTAAAAAACAACGGAGTATGACTGGGATCACAAAAAGGACCTATAAAAACTTTTCGGCCCTTGAAAATGAAATTGAATTTTCTATTTGTAACAACTTTGGTCATGAAGATTCTGAATGCAGGAGCAGGTTTTGGCAGACAAAGGGACAAGCCCAAAGTACCAGGACATGGAGAATAAATGAACCACAACCAGAAAGATGTGGGATAGCTTTTTATGCAGAAGGACAAGAAAATCAATGGTACATCGGCAGCAGATGTTCAAAGCATATGACAGGTGATAAAGAAAAACTTGAATCATATAGTGTTTTAGAAAAGGGAAAGAAAGTTTCTTTTGGAAATGATACCCCTGCAGTCATAAAAGGAAAAGGCACTGCTCAGTTGAAAGAAAAGGTCAAGGCTGGAAATCTTTTGTATGTTGATGGCTTGAAGCATAATATTTTGAGTGTCAGTCAGATGTGCGGTCAAGGAACCGAGGTAATATTTTGATCAAATGGATGTAGTGTTCGTGATCTTGATACAGGTAAAGGCAGAAGAACTCCAAATAGCTTATACATATTTGAAGAAGGACAACAACAATGCTATTTGAGCAAGGATGATGAACACTGGTTATGGCACCGGAGGTTGGGGCATCTAAGATTTTAAAAAATAAGGAAAGCATGCAAGTACCAGGCAGTTCGTGGTCTTCCAGATATCAAAATTCTAGACAACACCATATGCAAATCATGTCAGTTTGGTAAGAAAACCAGAACCAACTTCCCTGAGAAGGAAGGATCAGCCAGTAGGCCTCTTGAGCTAGTCCATACAGATGTATGTGGTCCATTTAGGACAAGGTCACCTCGAGGAGAATAATACTTTATATTATTCATTGACGACTTCTCCAGGATGGTTTGGTTAGACTTATGAAGCACAAGGATGAAGCATTCGAAAAATTCAAAGCCTTCAAAGCCTTGGTTGAAAATGAATTAGATTACAAAATTAAGTGCCTCTGGTCTGACAGAGGTGGGGAGTTTACCTCAAATGATTTTTTTGATTTTTGTGAAGAACATGGAATAAGAAGGGAATTGTCTACTGCTAGGACTCCTCAGCAAAATGGAGTGATGGAAAGGATGAACAGAACAGTCCAACAAATGGCTCGTGCTATGCTTCATGAGTTTGGAACTCCCGCAACCTTCTGGGGTGAAGCTGCATTTGTTGTGGTTGTTATTCTCAACAAAACAAATGTCCGAGTAAACAACACTCAAACTCCTCATGAGCTCTGGTATGGTGAGACTCCTTCGGTAAAGCATTTCAAATTTTTGGAAGAAAATGCTATATTAAGAATACTGATGAACAGCTTGGCAAACTTGAACCTAGACCAGATGAAGGCATTCTCCTTGGTTATTCTCCCCACAGCAAAGCATATAAGTGTTATCATAAAATACTTGGAAGAATTGTTGACATCATTGATGTAGTGGTTGATGAAAAAGGATACATTCCTAGGCAAGTAAATTATGAAAATATCAAAGAGGATGAAGACTACCCTCAAAATCAGAATGATGATGAAGAAGAGACCCATGAAGAAGAAACCCATGAGGAGCTAGAGGAACAAATAAGGATAGAAGAGAAGACTCCTTCCAGGTATGTTCAAAAGAATCATCCAGAATCACAAATTTTGGGGAAAAAGGAGGCAGGTGTACAAACAAGAAGAACAATTGCAGAAGCCTCAAGCTATTTTCCATTTCTCTCCTCTACTGAACCACAAAATGTAAAAGAGGCATGCAAAGATGAATGCTGGGTCAAGGCAATGGATGAAGAACTTGAGCAGATCGAAAAGAAAAACACTTGGGAGTTGGTCCCTAGACCAAAAGATAAGAATGTCATAGGGACAAAATGAATCTTCAAAAATAAGTTAAATGAAAATGGGGAAGTAATTAGAAACAAGGCCAGAGTTGTCTGTAAAGGGTATGCTCAACAAGAAGGAATATACTTTGAAGAAACTTTTGCTCTCATTACTAGAATTGAGGCCATCCGAATGTTCCTTCCTCTCTCAAGCTTTCAAAAATACAAAGTATTTCAAATGGACATGAAATCGGCCTTTCTAAATGGAGACTTAGAAGAAGAAGTATACATTGAGCAGCCAGATGGTTTCATTCTTGGGAACGATCCAAATCTTGTATGCAGACTGAAAAAGGCTCTTTATGGTCTTAAACAGGCTCCAAGGGCTTGGTTCTACTAGTTGGACAAATACCTTCATCAACAAGGTTTTTCAAAAGGTTCAACAGACATCAATCTTTATATAAAAATTGAAAATGACAAATTGCTAATACTTGTTGTGTATGTAGATGATATTATCTTTGGCATCAATGAAGAAGCTATGAGTCAAAGCTTTGACTTGGTGATGCAGAAAGAGTTCGAAATGTCCTTGCTTGGAGAACTGACATATTTTCTTGGATTGCAAATCCAACAAAATGAAGGTGGGATCTTCTTTTCTCAAACCAAGTATCTCAAGCAGATTTTGAAGAAATATGGCATGGAAGATGTAAAACCAGTATGTACCCCCATGGTCACAGGATGCAGCCTTAGTACAAATTATGAATCAGCAGCAGTGCATCAACCAACCTACAGGTCTATGATTGGAAGTATACTTTATTTGACAGGTACCCGACCAGAGATCATGCATGCAGTGGGAATAGTTGGAAGATTTCAGGCAAATCCAAAGGAAACTCATCTTCAGGCAGTGAAGAGAATTTTCAAGTACCTTCAAGGAACTCAAAACTATGGCTTATGGTATCCTAGAGATACAGATCTCACACTTCATGCTTATACATATGCAGATTGGGCCGGAAGCATGGATGACAGGAATAGCACAAGTGGTGGTGCATTCTTTATGGGTTCTAGATTAGTATCTTGGTTCAACAAGAAACATAGTTCGATTGCTTTATCTACAGTTGAAGCGGAATATGTGGCTGCTACTTCTTGCTGCACTCAACTCCTTTGGATGATGCAGACCTTGTAGGATTTTCAAATCACTTGTACACCACCTATCTCCATCTTATGTGATAATACAAGTGCAATCAACATTTCAAAGAATCCAGTCGTGCATTCAAAGACCAAGCACATACCGATCAAGTATCACTTTCTCAGGGAACAAGTGCTTGAAAAACAGGTCACGTTGGAGTATGTTCCTTCTAAGAACAAGTTGTTGATATACTCACCAAACCATTTCCCAGGGAGACCTTTGAATACCTCAGGCAAAAGATGGGGGTTGTTGATGCATCATCTTGTTGTTGAATCTCATCTGTTTCAGAGATTGTTAGTTGTACGCAAGTTTCATATGGGGTATACGCGTACATTTGTTGGGTTGCGGATTGGTCAAAGATCGAATGGCACAGGTTTAGGGGGAGCATATAATGCATTGTTGGCATTATGGTAGTAGATCTTCTTGCTGATCTGAATATTGCTGCAATATGTCTCTATCTCTTTCACGGTCATTTATGGTGTTTGGTGGATTGTGGTTCTTCGTGCAGATATTTCCTTCCTTTTACAGATCTGATTTATTGAGAGGAGCATGATCAGCAAAGCAAAGGCCTAAGCATGTTCTCAGGCGGAGCATAACCCTTTGCCCTTGATGTCAAAGGGGGAGAATGACGTTGAGGATCTTGCGGTTGCCATCAAGTCCAAAGGGGAAGATTTTTGGCATTATGATTCTGGTTTGGATCTATGGTACAAGTGTTGTACTGGATGGAAACTCACTCAAGTGGCAGATCTCAGTTCAGGCACTCAAAATCAGTGAAAATGAGATTCTCGCTGGTGATCCTAAGAGAAGCTATGGACCCACAGGTTCTCTGACCAAGAAGTGTGGAAATTCTTGCAGGTTCTCTGTTCAGTAGGTGCGGACCCCAGTTTCACTCACTCCAATGCAGAAAAGCGTGTGCATGTGGGAATCTTTATGAATGGTCCATGGAATTTAGCCCGACATTTTTGATCCTATGGTTTTGATCCATGGCTTTGCATCTAAAAATATTGATCCAAGGTATTGGGTTCCTAGTATTGAATACCTATGGTTTTGGACCATGGTTTGAGGAAAGGCTTGCCTATAAAAAGGAAAGGAGATCTCTTGGCTACATACTTGTGAAATTTTAATATCTTAAGATTTGAAATTTTGTGTGATTGGTTTTTAAAAGCTAGATCTAAATCAAGGAGAAAACTTAAGGCAAATCTATTGATAGGTTGTGATCTCTTAGGTGCATGAACAGATCTGTGGATCTGACTGACTGTGGCACATTGGAGGACTGTTAATTTGGCCCTAGTCAGAAGTTCGCAGGTGATCCACAGCATGAGTGCGGGGGTACGCAGCATAGGAGAAAGCGCAGTGCGGGGATACGCAGCGCAGCAGAAGGTGCAGTGCATGGTACGCAGTGGAGAAGAAAGCACAGTGCGGGGGTACGCACCGAAGAAGAAGGCGCAGTGTGAGGTACGTAGCGCAGAAGAATTCACTGTGAAGAGGTACGCAGTCAGGTAGACAGTGCAGGTGTGGATGTGGGAAGAAGTACGGCGAGCACAAGAAAGATCAGGTGCGGATCTGCGCAGTTTAGACACAGAAGAGTTGCGGATATCCGCAGGTTTATATTGGTCAAGTTGCGGAATTTTCTTTGAAGTATTTGTTGGCTGCCTTTTATCTATTTGTTGCAGAGTTCTGGGTTTAGTTTACTTGTATTGCCTTTCTGTTTACAGCATTCTGAGAAATTGGGTGATTCATTGGTTGATTGTATGAGTTTGGTTGTTTCATATGTACTTGTTGATTATTTGATGTCCATGGATCCAGTTTGAAAATTCATGAAACGTGGTCCTTAAAGAAGTAAAAAGAGAAAAGTGGGTTGTAGCTCCCTTCCAGGAGAGACTGGAAAAGGAGAGAGGGTTGTAGCTCTCTGCAGGTTGCAGCCTGCGTACTGGTAAAGGACTGCACTAGTAGAAAATCATTGTAAAAGAAGTTTCTAATTCAAAGAAGTTAGAGACATATTGCAGCAGGCGGTTTTCACCCACATTGGGTTTCCACCTTATATCTGGTGTTCCTTGGTGTGATTATCTGTCTTTCTTGTTCTTGCTCATTATTATATGGTACTGAGATACAAACTAATGATCAATATCTAAAGAATAAATTAAAGTATAAATCTGGAAGGTATATTGAAAAGAATTTGATAATACTGATTCACCCCCCCCCCTCTCAGTGTTATTTCCAACATATGCACCTTTGGCAACCATAACCCTGAACACAGAATCATCTATGCGGTTGTTCTTACTGTATAGTGTCCTCCCACCACTCCTCCATGTGCTTCGGCGAGGATGCTAGATCATTGAAATTTTGGAACATATCGGCACAATATTTCATCAGTGCTCATCTTATAAAAGTGTCCAACTATTACAAAAACATCAGCTACACAGACCACCAATTCCTTTTTATATTGTATAGAATATCCTTCCAGGACTCTACCCGTAGTTAAAAATTGGATTATATCAGGAAAAGAATCATCTGTGACACATATGGAAAAGATTTGTGCATTCGGAAATGCTTCTTCCAAACTAGTTCGTTCTTCCCCTGTCTCAATTCTGGAAAGATGATCTGGTCCCACATTCAATTGTTTGGGCTTCACAATTAACTCAAAATCATATTCTTGGAATAACAATAACAACCTACATATCTTGCCCCCCAACACAAGCGTGTTGATCAGGTACTTGAGAGTGGAGTGATTTGTGTACATCTTCAAGTGTGTACCTTACAGATAATGTCAAAACTTTTGCAGTGCATAGACCATCGCCAACCCTTCATTCTCTGTGGTTGAATAGTTATTCTCTGCCTTTAATAAGTTCCTACTTGTGAAGGCTATAAGATGATTTTTTCCCTCACGTCGTTGGGTCAATACTGCACATAACACAACATAGGAGACATCCACATGAACGTGAAATTATTTCTTCTAGTTTGGGAACACTAGAATGGCTGCAGTCACCATCTTGTCCTTTAACACATCCAAAATGTGTTGACATTCCTCATCCCAGCAGAAAGTCGTGTCCCTTTTCAGTAATTTCTCCATTGGCACAGTTATCTGTGCATAAGCTTTGATAAACTTCCTATAGTATATAGTGTGGCCTAGTGTTGTGTGCAACTGTTTTACATTCTTCGAAGCCTCTAAATTGACAATGACAATTACCTTCATAGCTTTTACAATTAATTCTTGCTTACATACCACATGGCCTAGAAATATCCCATAAGGCACACAAAATATATTTTTCTTCAATTTCAGGGCAATCTGGTATCTGCAACAAGTATCCAACATAAGGCACAAAATTGCAACATGGCGCTTTTCCAACCCAAAGACAATCCAGTCATAAAAATAGACTTCTAAGAATTTATAGATGATCTCTTTAAGCGCTAAAATTACAACCCTCAAAAAGATTGTGAGAGCATTTTTCAGTCTAAATGGCATTATTGTATACTAGAAGCATCCCCACTCTCTTACGGAGGTAATCTTACTACAATCCTCTGGTGCGATCTTAATCTGATGGTACCCTAAGGACCCATCAGTGAACGAATAAGCTTCCTGTCATCTAAAATTCTCCAAGAATTCATCTCTAAAGGGCATTGGAAATGGGTCATGAATACACACATCGTTGACCTTTCTCAGATATACACATATCTTGATTTCACCTTGCTTCTTGTTTTCCTGAACAACCATAGGGCTTACTGTTTCTGGGAAAAATAGTGTCTTATCGAATGGCTAGCCCTCTAGGATTGGAAGTGACCTTAGAAACAACAGTTTAAAGCAATTCAACGATTTCTTCTATGTGTAACAAATAAGAGAAAGATAATGGAACCAACCTGGAACTTCCGCTTAATCCCTTGCTTGATCTCTCTCCCCCTTGACATAGCTTGCAACTCCTCCTCGTACTTAACTTGCTTGGAGAGTACCTGCAGAAACATAGTAACAAAGAACCGTCAAAGCATATTGATCTATTACAACATAAACATTACAGAATCAGATATATGATGAACAAATGATAGAATTCATAAATGATAACATTCACAATTGCACAATCAGATGGAAGAAAACTTGAAGAACTTTATTAATAGAAGGGAGAATTACAACCCAGTTTTCTGATCCAGCATCATCCTCCCAGCTTCAACCCCTCTTCACCTCATCAAATAGCAAGATCACACCAACAATACAATGAACTTTCCTCAATTACAAACTATCATCACTTCCTTGCAATTCACAATATTCCAGCCTCCAGATCTCTTAGATGATGGATCCATTTATAGATGTCTACAAGGGTGTGAGTCATCTCTGGGGTTTTGATTAGTTTCATTCCACTTGTTGAAATTGTTTCCACTTGGAGATTTCTTGGATCTCTTACTCATCCCTGGGCCAATTCAGTGAGGCAAGTGGCATAGGAGAAGTTTCTAGAAGATTCCATGAGAAACCACCTAGAAAAATGTCTCGAACATTTGTTCATCCTCACCCATCGCACCCTATAGAAGGCCTAATCAGCATGCATCACACCCTAGCAGTATACTATTTAGTATGCATTGCACTTGGCTAGTGGAGCAATTAGTATGGTTCAATTTAGGCCATTTCAGGGTGGCTTCTCAAGTGGAACTTTCGGGGAATGATGTAATCAGATGACTATGTTCTTTTAGGGTATGAAACAACTCTTTTAGGGGTTGAAGACCCCTAGTTTATCGACATATAAGTTTGGGGTTGATGTGCCCAAATATGTCTATAACAGTTACCCCCTAAAGCATGAAGTCATAAATATTGATGTCGGGTGAAATGCTTTATCATGAGGATCCAAGGTTTCGAACTGGAAGGTGACCTGCATAAGTTACAATACAATACATCATTTCAATATAATTTTCATGATCTAGCTGAGGTAGGCATTCCCATGCTCAACTTTATAAATTCATTTCATGTATATAGATTAGATAGTCATCTGTAGATGAAGACTAGTGATTCTTCAGATGTAGAGTCATCATCCATGGTTCAGATGATCATCTGTGCAACGTCATTGTACATTTGATGATTTTATATCCCTGAATATATTGCAGCTCGGATGGATGAAACTGGATCCGGGGTCTTCAAACTCATTCAATCTTTTCCCGATGTACAAGTCGATCCATGTGAAGAGATGTTCTGAAGTCGAACATGGAAAGACATCGCTTGATTACCAGCCAATAATGTGAGTTTTTAACAAACGCAAGAGGAATCATCGATAATGATAATGACCTTTAAGGCAATCCATTTCAATTCACTTAGTGTGAATATATGATCTGATGTCGAACACCATGCAAAATATTTCGGTCGAAGGCCATTGTTGTCAACCTGTCGCCGGAAGTGAGAAACTTGTCATTGATGCATGTAAGCTTCAAAGGCTAAAAGGGGTGTTTCTAAGTCAACTTCTTAGATAATGCACTGGTGTTGACAAGAAGTGACTCATTATAGGAGGGCCTTGATGTATCCCACATCTACGACACGAAACGAAGCAAATGATTTCTGGAGGTGAAAACGAACTGATGATGCAAGGTTTAGGAATGGCAGTCATAAAAAAATGAAGGTTGGAGGTATTGTAGTGGATGAGGCATTAACTGGATTGTGGTTTCTCAACTGAATGATTTCTCTTGAACATGTCGTGACACTGAGATGGATTGGTAGCGTTAACCCCAGAATATGGATGGTGTGAAAGACCAATGGTGAGATGATCGGTGAATGGAATAACCCAACCAGACTCAATAATGGTGATGGAGTGAAAGTGTCATGTTCAAGAGTGACCTGCTACCATAGGTTCTTCAAGTTTTTTCCCTTTTTCCCCAGTCATTGCTGACCAATACCTCTTTATTTTTGTCAAGCTTGAGGAGGATAACATATGCTTGTTCTATAATTTTCCATTCGAGAAAACTTGTCACTATGTTTTAATGAGTCTAGTGACAGTGAAACCTGTTGCTATGTTTTAACCTCGGATCCTCATGATAAAGCATTTCACCCGAGATCAATATTTACAACTTCATGCTTTAGGGGGAAATTGTTATAGAAATATTTGCACACATCAACCCCAAACTTATATGTCGATAAACTAGGTCTCTTCAACCCCTAAAAGAGTTGTTTCATACCCTAAAAGAACATAGTCATCTGATTACATCATTCCCCAAAACTTCCACTTGAGAAACCATCCAGAAATGGACTAAATTGAATCATACTGACTGCTCCACTAGCCAAGTGTGATGCATATTGAATGGTACACTGCTAGGGTGTGATGCATACTAATTAGGCCTTCTATAGGGTGAGATGGGCGAGGATGGAAAAATGTCTGAGACACTTTGCTAGGTGGTTTCTCATGGAATCTTCTAGAAACATCTCCAATGCCACTTGCCTCTCGAAATTTTCCCAGGGATGAGTAAGAGATCCAAGAAATCACCAAGTGGAACCAATTGCAACAAGTGGAATGACACTAATCAAAACCCTAGAGATGACTCACACCCTTGCACACATCTATAAATGTATCCCTCATCTAAGAGATCTAGAGGCTAGAATATTGTGAATTGCAAGGAAGTGCTGATAGTTTCTAATTGAGGAAAGAGCATTGTATTGTTGGTGTGATCTTGCTATTTCATGAGGTGAAGAGGGATTGAAGCTGGGAGGATGATGTTGGATCAAACAACTAGGTTGTAATTCTCCCTTCTATTAATAAAGTTCTTCAAGTTTTTTCCCTTTTTCCCCAGTCATTACTGACCAGTACCTCTTTTTTTTTTCAAGCTTGAGGAGGATAACATATGCTTGTTCTATAATTTTCCCTTCAGGCAAACCTGTCGCTATGTTTTAACGAGTCTAGCGACAGTGAAACTCAGTCTTCTATAGAATGGACAAGTTTGTTGCTATTGTTTTAACGAGTTTAACGACAAGGATAACTCAGTCCTTTTCATTTTTAGAGAGTTTGAAAAGGGATGAAAAGAAAACTCCATAAGATTTTTTTCATAAAATAATACCTCAAGTCCGAGAAAGGATAAAATAATACAAAAGGGATGACTTTTTTTTTCACTTTAATGAGCCAAAAAAGAAAAGTGCTTGACTTTTTCGTAAGATAATCCCTCGAGTCCGAAAAAGTATCAAATCATACAGGAGGGATGACATTTCCAATCATTTTAATGAGTTGGAAGTGCCAACGCTCAACAATCTTTTCATATTTAACGAGTCTAAAAAGGGTTTAAAGAAGACTTGATTTTGAGGAATGAGTGGTGTCTCTGGTAGCAACTAGTTCCGGTGAATTTTCAACTTCTCAAAACATGGTGATTTCTATGAAGACGTTGGCTAATAAGACCACTCATCACAACTGTTCCTCCAAAAGGGTAAACAACCAAGTGGAAGCGTATGATCAGCCAAAGGAATGGTGGTGATGAGATGTACACAACCAAGGCTCAAAAGGCTAATAGAATGGCATTCACAAAGGTTAATTACATGAAGGTGGGTTCATTTTCTGACAAGCTTGAACCATGGGGTAACTATGCTTGGAGTCAGTTTTATTTTTACGTGAGCTCAAAACGAAAAAACTAAAAATTGAAAATGAAACGACAAAACTAAAAATTGAAATTGAAAAAATGGGTTCATTTGTTGACAAGCTTTAACCATGGGGGAACTATGCTTGAAAAGGGGATTACATGCCCCCAGCATGAAGAAAGAGAGGGTCTCTTGTAACCAAATGGAAGTCACTGCGGTGAAGCAGGATGGCTTCGTTTAGAATAGACAGAAGTGAATGGTGTGATAGACTAATCACATGACCTACAAGGAAACTTATCTTATCTATCACGTACATAGATCAGATAATCGTCTGTAGATGCAGACTGGTGATTCTTCAGATGAAGAGCCATCATCCATGGTTCGGATGACCATATGTATATCATCTTTGTACATTTGATTTTTTTGTATCCCTAAATATATCACAGCCCAGATGGATGAAACTAGATCCGAGGTCTTCAAACTCGTTCAATCTTCGCGTGATGTACAAGTCGATCCATGTGAAGAGATGTTTTGAAGTCGAACATGGAAAGACATCACCTAATTACCAGCCAAAAATGTGAACTGTTAACAGACACGATAGGAATCACCGATAATGATAATGACCCTCAAGGTACTACAGTACAATTCACGTGGTGTGAATATATGATCCGATGTTGAACACCACGCAAAATATTTCGGTCGAAGGCCATTGATGTCATCCCATCGCGGGAAGTGAGAAACTTGCCATTGATGGATGCAAGCTTCAAAGCACTGAAAGGGGTGTTTCTAAGTCAACTTCTTGGATAATGAGTTGATGTTGACAACAAGTGACGCGTTGTAGGAGGGCCTTGATTTATCCCACATCTACGACACGAAACAAAGAAAATGATTTCTGGAGGTGAAAACGAACTGACAACACAAGGTCCTGGAATGGTGGTCATGAAAAAATGAAGGTTGGAGGTATTGTAGTGGATGAGGCATTAACTGGATTGTGGTTTCTCAACTGAATGACTTCTCTTGAACATGTCGACAACATTGAGATGGATTGGTAGTGTTAACCCCAAAATATGGATGGTGTGAAAGACTAATGGTGAGATGACTAGTGAACGGAATAACCCAACCTCACTCAATAATGGTGATGGAGTGGAAAGTGTCATGTTCAAGAGCGACCTGCTACCATAAGTTCTTCAAGTTTTTTCCCTTTTTCCCCAGCCATTGCTGGCTAGTACCTCTTTATTTTTGTCAAGATTGAGGAGGATAACATATGCTTGTTCTATAATTTTCCCTTCAGGCAGACCTGTCTCTATGTTTTAATGAGTCTAGCGACAGTGAAACTTGGTCTTGTCTAGAATGGAAAAGTTTGTCGCTATTGTTTTAATGATTTTAACAACAAGGATAACTCAGTCCTTTTCATGCTTAGAGAGTTTGAAAAGGGACAAAATGAAAACTCCATAAGTTCTTTTTCATAAAATAATCCCTCAAGTCTGAAAAAGGATAAAATAATACAAAAGGGATGACTTTTTCGATCACTTTAATGAGCCGAAAAAGACAAGTGCTCGAGTTTTTCGTAAGATAATCCCTCAGGTCCGAAAAAGTATAAAATCATACAGGAGGGATGACATTTCCAATCACTTTAATGAGCTAGAAAGGTCGGCGCTCGACAATCTTTTCATATTTAACGAGTCTAAAAAGGGTTTAAAGGAGACTCGATTTTGAGGAACGAGTAGTGTCTCAGGTAGCAACTAGTTCCGGTGAATTTGGAACTTCTCAAAATGTGGTGATTTCTGTGAAGAGGTTGTCTAATAAGACCACTCATCGAAATTGTTCCTAAAAAAGGGTAAACAACCAAGTGGAAGCGTATGATTGGCCAAAGGAATGGTGGTGATGATATGTACACAACCAAGGCTCAAAAGCCTGATAGAATGGCAGTCAAAAAGGTTAATTACATGAAGGTGGGTTCATTTTTTGACATGCTTGAACGATGGGGGAACTATGCTTGGAGTCAGTTTTATTTTTACGCAAGCTCGAAATGACAAAACTAAAAATTGAAAATGAAACAACAAAACTAAAAAATGAAACTGAAAAAATGGGTTCATTTTTTGACAAGCTTGACCATGGGGGAACTATGCTTGAAAAGGGGTTGCATGCCCCTAGCATGACGAAGAGAGAGTCTCTTGTAACTAGTTGGAAGTCACTGCAGTGAAATAGGACGACTTCATCCAGAATAGACAAAGGTGAATGGTGTGACAGACCAATCACATGACCTACAAGGAAACTTATCTTTACAACTAGGTGCATGCCCCCTAAGCTTCGTTACATTCACTAGACTACTCATGGCAATCAAAAAGATGGAATGAAGGTTCAAGAGATACCGCTGATGTAAAAGGACCATTTAGGGATGATGATTGACTTGAAGCCATACTTGGACCGAGAAATGAAAGCTGGTCAATGGTGACAATTTTGCCTCCATGCGGGAAACACATCACTCGGAAGAGTGTTGAAACAATAGCTTCCATGTTATAAACATAGTCATGTCCAAGGAGTAAATTGTAATCTAACAGTCTTGGGACTATCATCACATTCATATGAATGTTTTTCCCTCCCAAAGTGATCGGTAACTTAGGAAGGATCCGTAACGGTCGACTGGTTCCTTTGTTAAATCCTAACAGATTCTATGTAACAGACATAAGCGATAGGGAACAAAGCGCTTTCCAAGAATCTAAGGAAAGGATACTCACTGATGCACCTTCATCTATGATAGTGCCAGACATGATCATTTTACAAACTTGTACTATGATCCGAAAAGGTACATAAGAAGGAAGGCGGGATCTTGCTAGTCGATTCCAATCAAAGGAAGTGACTAGACTACTTGGAGGAGGTACGAAATAAATGGCTGAATTAACCCCTTGAGTTATGAGAACTGGGGGGTTTTCCTCATTTTATGAAGGAACAGGCAGATTGCCCCCAAGTTCATCAGGATCTGAAGTAACAAAAAGAATTTGAATGGTATCATTCTCACTCTCTTCGAGAACGGTACGATCATCTGAAGGTGAAATTGGGTCAACTGTCTCCTCGACCTGTTGAGTTTGGTCGGGTATAGACTCATAAGATTCACATTTAGAGAGAGTAGTTTCGACCGACGGTTGATTTAATTCAGTCGGTTTTTTAACTAGTAAAGGACTTGGGGAGTTCCTATAGCTAGATGGAAGTCGCTGCGGTGAAGCAGGATGGTTATCCAACACTCTTTTGGCTTCATCCAGTAAATGACAAAGGTGAAGGGCATGGTTCCCTTCACATAACCTACATGGAAGCCTAACCTTTCTCCTATGTCCATGAACTTTACTATCACTAGTTGAAGGTGTGTTACCAACATGATCTCCAAAAGTTGATGACACAGGATGGTGTGAATAGGGAGACCATTCTTTCAAGATCCAAGGAAAGTAAGTACAGTCTCGATGAAAATGGTCACCTGCACAAATTATGCATGGAAATTTTTCTTTGGGAAGTTTAGTGTGCAGATTTTCACCAGATGATGCATTCAAAGCAATGGTTGCTTGGTTTTCCCCTTGCTGAATTGGCTTCTTCTTCTTCTCCTTCTCTTTCTTCTTCTTCTCAGCCACCTGGTTACTAGCATCATTACTTTCACTAAGAGAAGAGGAAGAAGGGGAGGGAGAAACAAACAAAGAAGAAGGTGAAGGGTTAGCTGGTGGTTGATTTGATTCTGGAGGAATCATGGCATTTTGAACCACAGAGGTTGAAAACAACCATACTGGCATGCCAATGGTTATTCCCGAAAGGGACAATGTAGCCATATAAGGAGCACTGGTATTTCCCCAAGAAGGAAAAGGACTAGGATTCCCCTCAAAACGGATTCCTTGATCAGTGGACTTTGGATTCATTGCCATATGTATCAACCTAAGATCAACTAAGGAATATGGATGTTATTCTGAATTCAATTAATTTTAATGATGCTTTGAAACAACTTTTCTTTTTCAGTTTTTAAGAGTCAATAAAAAGTTAAAGATGAATCTAGTCTCCTTCGATTTTTAATGAGCCTGAACTGGCAAGTGCTTAGATGGACCTTTATTTTTAAAGAGTCGAAAAGGAACGAAAGTGATTACTCTGGAAAATCTAGATAGAGGGATTACCAAACAAATTGAAAAACTGCAATATACACCTTGGTGATAAATTAAAGATAAATTACCAAGGACTTATGTACGACAGTCAATCTTCATGAGTGTTGTGTTCAATGCATTGTGATCAATAAGGCGGCAGACTTAGCTTCCTATGGATAAAGGATATAAGCCTATTGTGGTCTCGCAATATGTATGCGACTGTACGGGGAGCACAAGTCCGTGCTAGAAATTGTCGTCTCAAGGAGGAGGAATCACCCAACCTTCAATGAAAATGATAGTTACTAGTTTTTACGATGCCGAAACATGTCTCTAGCCTATACCTCTAGATATGTTGCGTTAAGTTCCAAAGGGTTGTTAGGTTCATTGAAATTTATTTTAGAGTTGATCTTGTTTAAAGTTTGGCTTTCAATGGTTCACCGCATGATGATGATTTTGAAATTTATAAAATGCAATCTACAATGATAAACAATCTTTGTTTATTTTGAGCAATGAAAATCCTAGCTACTAGGGAAAGAAGATTTCAATTCTTTCAAACAAAGAGCAAAGAGCACACACTAGTGCATTTTCCTAAATCATTTTTCACACACAAACTAAAAGAAAAAATGCTAAATGCAAATTCATGTATTTGTTTTCGTTCACTTTAATTTGAAAAATGCCAAAAAGGAAAACTAATTGCAGCAAAGATCTGAAATATTTCTTTCCAAATGACATTTTCGACAATTTCCTTTTCAAAAGAGAAAGGAAGACTAAACGAAACTTTTCAATTTTGAATTAAAAATGATTTTGACACTTCGAATATAAACAAATCAAACCAAATACATGACGAAAATTTCAATCGACTATCCAAGGAAGGAAGAATCCACAACACTTCTTTTCGACACAAAACGACAATTACGACACTTTTTGTATCAAAGCGACAGATCGATTCAAGCAACTTTTCGACAAAGGATTGTAAATGATCAAAAAATACACAAAAACATTTACTAATCCTAATCTAATGAAGGCCATTCTATGTGATGCAAGTAGGATTTAGTAAGGAGGCACTATTCATAAGCAGCAAAACAACGAACAGAAACAAGTTTAGTCAGTCATCGCACCTGGGCTTCACAGAAACATGGATGCAATGCACTTTACACACTCGGGAGGTGTGATGCATACTGGGTTACAGTAACAAATAGTGCGATGGGCTAGGGAGCAAACTGAAGTGGGTTTTGGCTCAGATATGCAGCTGTTTTCAATTACTTAAGTTGAGCTTTGATGGACAATAAAGAGAAAAGTATTAAGGAATGCCTTGAGAGGTTATTGAGCTACCAAAATGGCATCTAGATGTGCTTATAAGTCAGATGTTTAATTCATAAACTAAACCAGAGATTGACTGAAGCAGCGTTCATCTACTATACAATTGTAGATCAAGAGAAGTTCGAAGGCTACCTGGCTGACTTCAAGATCTGTCTATAGTTTATAAAACAAGAAATAACAGCAAACAAACAACTATTCGCTCCCCAGTGGAGTCGCCAATTTGTTTCTGGGAAAGCTGGTGTCTTGTCGAATGACTAGCCCTCTAGGTTTGGTAGCTACCTTAGAAACAACAGTTTAAAGCAATTCAACGATATTTTCTATGTGTAACAGATAAGAGAAATATAATGGAACCAACCTGGAACTTCCGCTTAATCCCTTGCTTGATCTCTCTCCCCCTTGATAGAGCTTGCAACTCCTCCCTGTACTTAGCCCACTTTGAGAGTACCTACAGAAACACAATAACAAAGAACCATGAAAGCATCTTGATCTATTACAACATAAACATTACATAATAAGATATATACTGAACAAATGATAGCATTCGTAAATGATAACATTCAGAATTGAACAATCAGAAGGAAGAAAACTTGAAGAACTTTATTAATAGAATGGAGAATTACAACCCAGTTGTCTGATCTAGCATCATCCTCCCAGCTTCAATCCCTCTTCACCTCATGAAATAACAAGATCACACCAACAATACAATGCTCTTTCCTCAATTATAAACTATCAGCACTTCCTTGCAATTCACAATATTCCAGCCTCCAGATCTCTTAGATGAGGGATCCATTTATATCTGTGTTCAAGGGTGTGAGTCATCTCTAGGGTTTTGATTAGTTTCATTCCACTTGTTGAAATTGGTTCCACTTGGAGATTTCTTGGATCTCTTAATCATCCCTGGGCGAATTCAGAGAGGCAAATGGCATTGGAGAAGTTTCTAAAAGATTTCGTGAGCAACCACCTAGAAAATTGTCTCAAACATTTGTCCATCCTCACCCATTGCACCCTATAGAAGGCCTAATCAGTATGAATTGCACCCTGTCAGTGTACCATTCAATATGCATCGCACTTGGCTAGTGGAGCAGTTAGTATGGTTCAATTTAGGCCATTTCTGGATGGTTTCTCAGGTGGAAATTTTGGGGAATGATGTAATCAGATGACTATGTTCTTTTAGGGTATGAAACAACTCTATTAGGGGTTGAAGAGCCCTATTTTATCGACATATAAGTTTGGGGTTGATGTTCCCAAATATGTCTATAGCACTTACCCAATCAAACTCTTCTACTCACTCAATGATTCCAGCTTCCAGCATTTTTTCCAGCTCTTTGCACACCTTCTCCTTATACTTGGGATTTAAGTGGTAGGGTCTCTATTTCATGGGCTTTGCATCGGGCCTTAAGGTGATCTTCATCACTCCCAGATCCCCTACTATTCCCTTCAGATCCAATAACTTGGTGGAAAATAAGTCTTGGTATTCGCGTAGCAGTGACGCAACTTTATCAACAGTATCTGCATCCCAATAATCACCTACCCTTGTAAAATTAGGTTGCATGTCAAATCTGATGTTTACTTTCCTATTTTTCAAAGGTTCTATTATATCTGGGTTCACATCTTTGGGTCCTTCAACCTCGCATTATCCTTCCATCTTTGCAATATTGATATTCCGTGGATCCTCTTCTCCTTCTTCTGTAGTCACATTGTATCATTCCAGCGCATGGTGCAACTGTGTATTCCAATTTCGTTGAAACTATTCTATTGGCTCATCAAGTGTACTAAACATTTTGGCCTTAACCTCTTAGAGTGCTTCATCAATTAACTCAAATCCATCCTCAAAACTGAACGTTAAAAAAACTTTCCTGAAATATGTCCCATTCAGCCATCCCATGGTGTAGCTCCATTTCCAAGTACCAATTCATAGGAATAGTATCTAGGGTATGAAAAAATATATGTACCCATTCTGGTTGAGGCTCTTCTCCCCAAGCTTTAGTCCATTGCACCAAGTTATTTCACGGGTCATCCTTGCCAATCTATTTTTCGATCATACAAGTATTAATGTATCCAAACCTTAGCTTCATCATTTGACTATATTCCTTCCAATCAACGAGGCTATCCTTATGCATAACCCACCAACGGATAGGCATAGAATGCAGTGCCAGATCAAGTTCCTGGATTCGATGCTCTTTTGGCACCTCTCTTTCAAACTCATCTAAAAATAAATTAACATCATTTAAGTTATCATAATGAGGAAGATATCTTACCTTCGTGGATATGAGGTGAAGCGATTTTGTCATCATATTACATGGTAGCGTAGAAGCTTCATGCAACCTATTCTTCCAGTGTTCAAGTTTTTCAACTGTATCTGATGTACAAGAGCTATCTCTATCCAACGCGATTCACTCATATGCAGTGGGATTGATCCAATCTTCGTGATGCATAGTAATCTTGTATATCTTATCCAAATCATCATCATCCTCATAGTCCTAGACCGATTTAGCATAGTGCGCTTCTTCAGCAAGGTCTACTGGAACAATAACCCTGAGCGCCTTCTTCTCAAATTTCATCCTTCACTTCTTTAGATCATTTACCGCATCCATGTTGAAGGCCCAATAAATTCCTAATATCAAAAGGTAAGGATTGTTGTCATCCATTATTTCAATCACTTCAAATTCAGTGAAATAGCTCACCCCTTCAATGTCCACTATTATCCCATACATGCGTCCCATGCGAACGATCATATGCTGATTGGCCATGCGTAGCTGTATAGGAGGCCATTGTAGTGCAGGTCTCCCCATCCTCTCCCATGTCTTATTAGGTGGTACGTTCACATTAGAACCTAAATCTAAGATAGCTTGATCCATTTCATACTCTCTAAGCTGTGCGGTTAGCCTCATCTTGCGCCTTGTCCACTTCTTATGTCTACCCAACTTTATTACAGTGCATTGTTCTATAGGAATCTTAATGTTTCCCAAGAAATTATCAATTAGATCTTCGAGCCCCTCCAATACCTTCTTATCTCTGAAAATCTACATACAAGTTTTCAGAAAAGTAGCTAATAGCGAGGATCCACGTCCTGTACTACACTATTTTCAGCCATTTCTCTTGACTCCCTAATGTAGAAGCTTCAACAAAATTATTCTTGGCCTCCATAAAAGGTTCTCTAGCCTGGTTGAGATCAAATATGACTTCCTTTTCAGCTACCTTGCACACCCATCCTTCTATCTTTGGCTTCTTCCCTTTATATTATCCTGTGGCCATACCACTTTGCGTCACTATACTAATGTTGTGATCTTCTTCGTGGGGCTCTGCCCTCATCATCTATATGATTTGCGTAGGTTGTTACATCTTTTTCTCCTACATATTGGCTTTTAGCACTGGGTAATATTCTATCACATGATCAAACTGTCTGCAACACTGACAAGATGGATGTGTTGGGTTCCGATAGTCACGTGCAAAATGTATTTCTTCACAAAAGTTATAACAAATGATCTCTCCACGACCTCTATCAGCCCATCGTCTTCTCCCTCTTCCACGACCTTGAAATCCTCCATGCACTGCACCCACACCCTCATCCTGAGGCCGATTTTTTGCCTTCATTCATTATGTAGGGGTTGGCTCCATCATCAATTCATAGATTTGATAGTTTCACTCATCATGCCCAACTAATTTATAGAAGGTGCAAAACAATTGTTGCAGAGTCTGAACGAACTTTTGCAAAAGGTGACAATGGGCAGTCACATGTTCCCTAGCTATTTGGAAAATATCACACCATAAGGGTACGCTTGCACTCGATCCCACAATGCTTTTATGCTTCAAAGGAACATGACCTCCTACAATCAAATAATTCTGAAAAATAGGGTATTCATCCTTATCATGTCCCTTGTATTTACATTTTATGCACTAATATTCAGTGCAAACCTCTGGCAAGGCTTCCTTTCCAGTCTTCCGGCTCTGCAATTCCATGTGCACGTTTTCCAACTGTGACTCAATATGTTGTCCTCCAACATTCGTATCTTGTATTGGTGAGGCTTCCATATTAGCAGATAGTCAGGGTAGGTGGAGACTTGATGGCCCTATTAGGTGGACCCCAGAAATGGTGAACCTCTTGGAAGCTTCATAAAATAATATCGTGCGGGTCATTGATGATTAGATTGATCATATCTTAGGAGGATTAATTACTCAAATCGTGATCAATACGAGCATCACCTATAGTGAAGCAGAGTGCAGGTTCTTGAAGGGGCCATTAGGTAAATACTTAAAATCTCTAAAAACCTAGATTAGGACATTATTATGCGAAAAATGGGTTATGCCATTACCTTGATGTTTGGGACTACGTGAAGCGGAAAACCCTTAAGAAGGAATGGAGAAATAGGCTCTAAATATAGACCGTTGTTAAGATCCTCTTCTAGTGACAATGAAGGAACCATTCTGAATACACCACAAAGCACATTATAGTTGGTAAGTCAGGGTACCACGGTGATACCTCTTCCATCCACTCCACCTCCACCTCCACCCCTGCTACATACACCTACACCTCCACCTCCATAACCATGGATAACCATGGGTTTTTGTTCTCCTGGGCTGCAAATGCGTGCAACTTCTGGTCGATCGACTTTTCAATTTCATTCTTAGTAGGGAACCACTTATTCAACATCACACATTCCTTAGACAGATCTCGATCTCAACAATAGAACCATTTTTTGGCTTGATGGGGCCTGAACCAGGTTCCTCTTTATCTCCGCCAACCAACAAAACCCTAACTTTTGGCCCTTTCAGAAATAATCCATGTAGTGTAGATTGTAGTCTCACTTGAAGCAGTATTAGGGGATGACAGAACTAAGTTTCTTCATCCATATGTTTTTTTGATGGATTCCCGAACTTCTTAAGTTTTAGATCTACCTTCACTCACTTTTAACCATTCTGAATAGACAACTACTATAAATCTATCTAAATGACTTCTAGATCTTCACGAAGGTCCTTAATTATGATTAATATGCATAAAGAGTACCGATCTACTAGTTTGACGTAGTAAATAAGCATTAATTCATACAAATCATAACATATAATGAACATACATAAACTTTGCAGAAGTAATAATTAAAACACATATGCATCAGAATTGGCTCAGAATAGTATTTATTAAGTATAATTGTTCAGATACAAACTTATTTTCCTTGTGCACTCAGCTACAAGGGCATGCGCACTCAGCGTGCAGACTTACCAAGGTCTTTGCGCACTTAGCTATAGGAGCCTTCCCCTTTTGTATAACTATAGGAAATAGCCCTTTCCTGGCTTGGCACCCTGTCCTTACAATGATTCTTCACTGAAAGTTACTTTTAAAGACTCGATATGACTCATCTATATATAGCATTTTCTTTACAATACCATGGTCTGTGGACCATGGGCAGGTCTCAAAACCACTCTATCTGATCCAGATTTAAATATGAACGCAACAAATTACAGAGATAACCATAAACACAAAGATGTAGTGGAAATAATACTTCATTTCATTAATGTAAATAATGAAATATGCTTACAAACAGAAATGGAAATACACTAGCTAGGGCGACGGTAGCTTATCTCTGAGAAGAGATGTGGTGGCTACATGCCTCTGAACTAAACTACAATGAGGCTCAAGGGCCTTTTTATTATTAAACAATAAGATCAAACGCTAAACAACCAAAACCATGACCTGAGGAGATGTAACACCAAGATTTTATGGGCCCCGTTGGGGTGAGTTGGACAGGCAACTTCCCAGGGTCGTGAATTGGTCATATTATCTCTATTTGACACGCATGATAGCCATTGGAAAGATCTCTCCAAGGACTACAATGGAAAAGGAAATTCATTCACAAAATTTTTGGTGTAGATTTCCAAAAATTCATCATTTAGGGCCTCAAAACGGCTCCATAAGTTTAGGACCCGAAAAACTACTAAAAATAGTAAATTGTGCTACAATTAAGGAAACTAAAAAACTGAAAGAAGCAATGGTGTGGGTCCAAGTGGAATTGGCTGGTGGCTACAAATATGCACCTGGATCATTCCTACCCCGTTAGGAAGCAATGGTCCCCATTGCATTGATTTCCTCCATGAGGTGAGGAAAATTCTGCTAAACTTGGTCCCTGGTGAGCCACTAGCCTTGGTGAAGGAGTTGGCCTTCTTTGACAGCTCAATACAGTTGGATATTCTGCTGGTGAGTGTGCTTGATCTGTGTGTCCATGATCTGATTAGGCGCAGCTTGTTCCATGCAATCTGGATTTAGCTCTGTGGGTGTGAGTTGTTTTGCAATGTCGGATGTGTCTAGTAATGGTGGAAAGTATGGTCGAAGGCGGTCCACATTGAACACTGGGTGCAGGCCAAGGAATGGGGGAATGTTGAGCTTGAATGCATTGTCTCCCATAGAATTGGTAATGGTGTAAGGAACATATCAGAGTGGTATGACTTTTCAATAGGCTCTTGTAAGGCATTCCTTTTGCAAATGCAACTAGACTTTGTCACCCACCTGAAACATGTGTGGCACCTGACGTTGATCATGTTGCTGCTTGTACTTGGCATTTTATTTCTCCAGAATGTCATGGACCTACTGGCGAATATGTTGGATGTTCTTAATGAATTTGTTTGCCTTATCTATTTCAGACTAGACATGAGCTGAATCTGCGTGAGTAGCTGACAATGGCATGGCCACATTAATGGGACAGAGTGGTTGGAATCCCAAGTGTTGGCATTATGACACAGGTGTTGTCCTTGTTGGAAACTCACTCAGATGACAGATCACAGTTTAGCAGGTCAACAACAAAGATTTTAGATCAGACTTCACAGGATGAAGAAAGAGAGGTATATGCAGGTTCACCATTGGCCTAGTCATGTATCCAACTGGGTTCACTGTATACAAGTCACGTATACGTACACATGCACTTTCACAGAATGAAAGGCGTGTATATCTTGGAAAACTAAGTTTTGGTCCATGGTATTTTTATCCATGGTATTGATCCAAGGTATATGGTCCGAGGTATTGGCCCTAAGTATTTGGTTTAATGTATTGGTTCTAAGTGGTTTTTGGTCCATGGTATTGAGTAAGGCCTAAGACTATTAAAGGAGGAGAAGATCATTAGGCCAAGGCACCCAAGTATGGAATATCTGATGAAGAGTAAGATCTAGTGTACAAGTTATTGGGTTATGGTGCATAGTTGGATATGAACTGAGGATGAACCTTAGCACTTGATGAAGGATAAGATCTAATGATGGGTCAACATCTTAAGGCTTGAAGTGAATTATATTTATGTCATTTGATCATTTATCTGAATAACTGGCGCATGTTGTAGTTTGTAAATATCATGATCTGGGTATAACTGAAGTCTAGAATTGTTGTAATGTTTAAATCATCATTTGCAGATCTGTACGTAGGTTCACTTTAGTAAAGGCGCGTATACATGCTGGTCCTGCATATCAAAATAGCATATATATCATACATTTAATTTGAAGATCTGTACGCGGGTTTGCCTTGACGAAAGCACGTATGAATTCAGGTTCATCACATGGAAGTAGCGTATACCTTGTAAAATATATTTTAGCTGCTTCTGTTTGTTGTTGCAGTGTTCTTGGTTTTTGCTTGGGTTCTAGCTACTATATTCTGGTTACAACATTCTGAAAGATCAGATTGAAGGTTTTTCAAAGTGATTCGGTTGTGGTTGGTTCAAAAGGAGATTGGTTGATGCAGAAATATTTGATGATTGAATGATGCTGTTGATGGATCCAGTCTAAAAATTTATGAAATGTGGTCCTTGGGAGAAGAGAGAAGGTTGTAGCCTTCTGTAGGCCGGCACCTACGTACTAGTAAACATATTGGCTAGTACAAGAGCTAGGGGGTTGTAGCTCCATTCTAGTAGAAGCTAGAGAACGAGAGAAGGTTGTATCCTTCTCACAAGTAGAAGTCTATGTACTAGTATAAGACTGCACCAGTACAAAAATTTTAAAAATAAGTGTCTTCTTATCAAAAAGAAGACACAGACGATTACATCACGTGGTTTTCACCCACATTGGGATTCCACCTTATATCTTGTGTTCATGTGTTTTCTTGTATGTTCTGTTTTTACTGCACCTGGTTACTGTTTATATGGTTCTGATGCACCGATTAAGGATCAACATATGATGAATTAACTGAATCATAAGTTTTTTGGGTATACCCTAGTTGCCTTAAACACAGTTGCGTATACACGCGAGTTCCATTAACTGAAGTAGTGTATATGAATCTGATTATGGAAACGAAAAATTATTGACTTGCTAATACTGATTCACCCCCCCTCTCAGTGTTATTTCCAACAATTGGTATTGGAGCAGGTCCTTCAGAAGAAGCTTGATCGCTTGAAGGAAGATCCATCATCATGAATAATCAAGAAAGAGAGGGATCCATCAAGCCACCAATCTTTGATGGAAGCAAATTCATTTATTAGAAGGTAAGAACCACATCATATCTTCAATCTCTTGGAACAGATGTCTGGGAAATCGTGGAAGGAGGATATACATTTCCATAAGCAATTCCTACAGATGCGGCAGGTAAAAAGAAATATGAAACCAATGCCAAGGCTGTCAATACATTACTGGGAAGTCTGTCACAATTAGAGTTTGTGAAAGTTATGCAGCTCAAATCCGTTTAAGAAATATGGGACAAAATCGTTCTAAGCTACGAAGGAGACTCTCACGTAAAACGTGCAAAACTGCAAACTATCAGAATTCAAGATGAAACTCTCAAGATGCACAATGATGAAAGTATAGCTAGTTACTTCTTACGTATAGATGAGATTGTTAATTGCATGAAGAATTTGGGTGAAGAGATAAAGGAAGTTACTTTAGTCAAAAAGGTTTTAATATCCTTTTCTTCTAAGTTTGAATCAAAAGTATCTGCCATAGAAGAAAAGTAGGATCTTCAGACTATTACTTTGACACAACTGCACCGATTCTTAACTGCCTTTGAGATGAGAAAAGGAGGTCCATCAGATATGAGAGAAGCTGCATTTAAAGCTTCAGAAAAAGGAAAAGAAGAACTCAATGAATCAGGACATATTTCAAAAGAATAAGAAGCAAAATTTGTCAAGAACCTTCAACGGGGTTCCGTAAGATTCAGAGGTAAACTACCTTTAAAATGTTTTTCTTGTGGAAGAGTCAGTCATTATGCTGCCAAATGTCCTCATAAAGATAAATTTAATAAAGGTAAGGAATTTGCAAAATGGAATATAAAATAAAGTGTAAGTAAGAAGAGCTACTATACTCATGAAGATAACGATGGTTAATCAATTAGTGATGAAGATGAAAATAGTAATGACTATAGACTTCTGATGGCTTATGAAGATGATGATTTCTTGGATGCTTTAGATGAAAATGATATTTATGAAGAAATCTCTAAACTGAAAATCTTTTTAGAAGAAAATAATATGATTATAGATACTTTGACATTCCAACTTGCTGAAAGAGAAAAACACAATGAAAAACTAGAATGTGAAATTATGGGTCTAAGAAAGGATATTGAGAAAACAAAATCTCTCAATCTTAGATTTGCTAAAGGATCAGAATCCTTAAATGAAATTATCAAAGTATAGTGTTCTCCTCTGATAAAGACAGGTCTTGGATATATTGAAGAAGCATCTCAAGCACAGAAGTCGTCAACCTCCACTAAAAGTTATCCTGATGCAACAAAGAGCAGTGAACAGTTTGACAATTGTCAGCAAAGGCATAAAGCAGATCACCAGGTAAATCAGGCTCAATTTACTTCAACGAGGAACGTAAACCACAACCAACCCCAGTTAAATTATACTCAATCTTCTTCAAGAATGAATATCAATAGAAACTACAATCACAAGGTTAGTAGAGTTTATAATCATAGGAACTTCTTTAATGGCCAATGTTTTTCATTTCATAACTTTGGAAACAAAGTTCTTCAATGTTTTTCTTACAAGACCATCATGACTAGCGAGGCACAAAATCAAAGGAATGTGATGGGGATCACGAAAAGGTCCTACAATAATTTTTCTCTTCTTGATAATGAAATAGAACGCTCTATCTGCAACAACTTCGGTCACGAAGAATCTGAATGAAGGAATAAATTTCGCCAAATATCTCAAAAGGAGAAAACTCCATTAATATCCAAAATATCGAGAAAGAAAGAACCACAAACACAAATACGTGGCATAGCCTTGTATGCAAAAGGACAAGAAAATCAGTGGTACAACGATAGTCGATGCTCAAGAAAAATGACAGGTGACAAAGAAAAACTTCACTCATATAATTCCTTACAAAAGAAAAAGAAGGTCTCATTTTCAAATGACACTCTTGCTGTCATAAAAGGTAAAGGATCTGTTTTCTTAAAAGAAAAGGTTAAAGTTGGAAATGTTATGTATGTTGACGGTCTAAAGCATAACCTGTTGAGTGTCAGTCAAATGTGTGATCAAGGAAATGAAATAGTATTTCGATCAAACAAATGTATTGTTCATGAGCTTGATACAGGAGAAATGTGATTAAAGGTACAAGAAATCTAGACAACTTATGCATACTCAAGGGAGGACAACAACAGTGCTACCTAAGCAAAGATGATGAACCCTGGCTATGGCACAAAAGATTGGGGCATCTAAGCTTTTCTCAAATAAGAAAAGGATGCAGATTCCAGGTTGTTCGTGATCTTCCTGATATTAGCATTCCTGAAAATAGAATATGCAAATCATGTCAATTCGGTAAGCAAGCCCGATCGCACTTCCCTGAAAAGGAAGGATCAGCTACTACGCTTCTTGAACTTGTTCATACTGATTTATGTGGACCATAAAGGAAAAATTCACCTCATGGAGAAGAATACTTTATATTGTCCATTGATGATTTTTCCAGAATGTGTTGGATAGGTCTTCTAATGCATAAAGATGAAGAATTTGAAAAGTTCAAATCCTTCAAATATTTAGTTCAAAATGAATTAGATCACAAAATCAAATGCCTCAGATCTGATCGAGGAGGGGAATTTACATCAGATAAATTCTTTGACTTTTGTGAACAACATGGAATAGAAACGCAGTTCTCCACTGCAAGGAAACCTCAGCAAAATGGAGTGGTAGAAAGAATGAATAGAACTATTCAACAAATGACTCATGCTATGCTATATGAGTATGGAACTCTTGCAACCTTCTGGGGTGAAGCTGCATTCACTGCTATCACTATTCTCAACCAAGAAAATGTTCGGGTAAACAACACTCAAATTCCACATGAACTTTGGTATGGTAAGACTCCTACTGTAAAATACTTCAAAGTTTTTGGAAGCAAATGTTACATCAAAAGGATGAACGAAAAACTTGGTAAGTTTGAACCTAGAGCAGATGAAGGTATTCTTCTTGGTTACTCTTCTCGAAGTAAAGGATATAATTTTTATAATAAAAGACTTCGGAAAATTATTGAAAGTATTGATGTTGTGGTTGATGAAGCATGCAAAAATATAAAACAGATAAAATCAAAGATTATGAATAAGATCAAGATTATCGTCCCACATCAAATCACACTAATTCTGAAGAAGAAACCAATGAGGCACCAAAAGAAGAGATAACGGTAGAAGAAAATACTCCATCCAGGTATGTTCAGAAAAATCATCTAGAAACTCAAATTTTGGGATAGAAAGAGGCAGGTGTGTAGACAAGAAGAACTATTAGAGAAGCTTCAAGCTATCTAGCATTACAATCTTCCACCAAACCTCAAAATGTAAATGAAACATGGAAAGATGAATGTTGGGTCAAGGCCATGAATGAAGAACTTGAGCAAATTGAAAAGAATAGTACTTGGGAATTAGTTCCTAGACCTCATGATAAGAGTATCATAGGAACTAAATGTATATTAAAAAACAAGCTGAATGAAAATGGAGAAGTTATTAGAAACAAGGCCAGACTTGTTTGTAAAGGATATGCTCAACAAGAACGTATATATTTTGAAGAAACTTTTGCATCTATTGCTAGACTTGAAGCCATAAGAATGTTTCTTGCTTTTTCTAGTTTTCAGAAATTCAAAGTATACCAAATGGATGTAAAATTTGCCTTTCTTAATGGAGACTTAGAAGAAGAAGTCTATATTGAGAAAACAGACAGATTAATTCTTGGAAATGATGCAAAAATTGTATGTAGACTCAGAAAGGCTCTCCATGGTCTGAAACAAGCTCTGAGGGCCTGGTATTACCGTCTTGACAAATATCTCCATCAGCAAGGCTTCTTAGAGGGATCAACTGATAGCAATCTACATTCAAAGATTGATAATAATAAATTGCTAATACTTGTTGTTTATGTTGATGATATCATTTTTGGTAGCAATGAAGAAGCCATGAGTCAGAATTTTGCTTCAGTAATGCAGCAAGAATTTGAAATGACTCTGTTTGGTGAGCTTATATATTTTCTTGGTCTACAAGTTCTACAAAATAAAGATGGTATTTTTCTGTCACAAACCAAATATCTCAAACAGATCTTGAAAAAGTATGGCATGGAAGATATTAAACTAGTATGTACCCCAATGGTAACAAGATGCAGTCTCATCTCAAATGATGAATCAATAGTAGTACATCAACCAACTTACATATCCATGATTGGTAACCTGCTTTATCTAACAGGTACCCAACTAGACATCATGCATGCAATAGGAATAGTTGGACGATTCCAAGCAAATCCAAAGGAATCACACCTTCAGGCAGTCAAAAGGATTTTCAAATATCTTCAAGGAACACAGAGCTTTGGTTTATGGTATCATAGAGATACATATCTTACACTTCATGCATATATAGATGCAGATTAAGTAGGAAGCGTTGATGATAGAAACATCACTAGTGGTGGTGCATTCTATATGGGTTAGGTTAGTATCTTGGTTCAACAAGAAACAAAGTTCAATTACATTATCTATAGTTGAAGCAGAATATGTTGTTGGTGCATCTTGCTGCACACAACTACTTTGGATGATGCAAACCTTGCAAGATATTTAGATCACATGTACTCCACCCATCTCCATTCTCTGTGATAATACAAGTGCCATCAATATTTCAAAGAATCCAGTCATGCATTCCAAGACCAATAACATACCCATCAAATATCAATTTCTAGGTGAACAAGTGCTTGAACAAAAGGTAAAATTAGAGTATGTTCCCTCCAAATAACAAGTTGTTGATATATTCACCAAACCGCTGCCCATAGAGACATTTGAATATCTCAGACAGAAGCTGGGAGTAGTTGATGCATAATCCTGATTTTAAATCTTATTTGTTTCAGAGAAAGGTTGGTATACGCAAGTTTCATGAAGCGTAATTGTGTACATACGTTGGTCTCTGTGGATACAGTCAAGTATATGTTGGTTTGAGGAAAACAGTGGGCCAGACATAGGAAGAAAGGGGTCTGATATGTTTCAGTGACTTATCTGCTTTGCTTGATTATGGTTACAGTCTGTGGATGACATGTGGAAATATGTTGGCTCTCATAAGATGTTGATAACTTGATGTATATCTGATTGATGATGATGCCTTGATAACTCTTCTATTATATGAAATGATCATATCTGACAGTGATAATCTGGCACATGTTTAGGGGGAGTATATGCTTATATTAATGCATTGTTGGAATTATATTAGAAGATCTTGGTACATATTCACACATTTGTTTTTTATTCAGGAGGAATAGGTTCAGGGGGAGAACATGGTTGCTGGTCTAGATATTGATTGACAGATGTTGCTGATGATAATTATTGATAAATATCATGGTCTTGTTTCAGATATTTGGTCTCTGTCATATATGCCATGTATATCTTTTAATGTAAAGGTCATGAAATGACCTAATTGGTTACCCCACTATGCCTGGGATGGATGATGTAATGTTTCTTTTTTTGACATGTATAAACAATTGGTATATTCCCACTTGGTTGGGTGGATGAGTCAAACTTAGTATATCCCCAATTGGTTGGGATATGGATGTATGTATGAGTCATTGGTGATAGGAAGGTCATTTATGATGTATGTATAGATTCATGTTCTCCTTTTAGGACATCTTTTTGTAGACCTTCCTTATATTCAGGGGGAGCATGGACTCGATCATGGAGCTCAATTAGCACACTTCAGCATATCAGAAATTCAAAATGTACTCAGGGGGAGCATGACCCTTTGCCCTTGATGACAAAGGGGGAGAGTGACTTGGGGTTGCCGTCAAGTCCAAAGGAGGATATTATTGGCATTATGACACAGGTGTTGTCCTTGATGGAAAATCACCCAGATGACAGATAATAGTTTAGCAGGTCAACAACATAGAGTTCAGATCAGACTTCACAGGATGATGAAAGAAAGGTATACATAGGTTCACCATTTGCCAAGCTGCGTATACACGTGGGTTCACGATATACAAGTCGCGTATACATTCACACGCACTTCCACAGAATGAAAGGCATGTATATCTTGGAAAAATAAGTTGTGGTCCATGGTATTTTGATCCATGGTATTGGTCCAAAATATATGGTCTGAGGTATTGAACCTAAGTATTTGGTCCAAGGTATTGGTTGTAAGTGGTTTTTGGTCTGTGGTATTGAGTAAGGCCTAAGACTATAAAAGGAGGAGAAGATCATTAGACCAAGTCACTTAGGTATTGAATATCTGATGAAGAGTAAGATCTAGTATACAGGTTATTTATTTATGGTGCATAGTTGGAGCTTAATCGAGGATGAACCTTAGCACTTGATGAAGGATAATATCTAATGATGGGTCAAGATCTTAAGGCTTGAAGTGAATTATCTTTAGCTTCTTTGATCATTTATCTCAATAACTGGTGCATGTTGTAGTCTTTAAATATGATGATTTGGGTATAACTGAAGTCTGGAATTGTTGTAATGTTTAGATCATCATTTACAGATCTGTACTCAAGTTCACTTTAGCAAAGGCTACACTTATTCTACATATCAAAACAATGTATAGATCATAAATTTAATTTTCAGATTTGTACGTAGGTTCGCCTTGAGGAAAGCGCATATGCATGCAGGTTCGTCACATGGAAGTAGCATATACCTTATAAAATATGTTTTTATTATGTTTGTCGTTGTAGTATTCTAGGTTCTAGCTTGGGTTCTGGCTACTGAATTTTGGTTACAACATTCTGAAAGATCAGATTGAAGGGTTTTCAAAGCGATTCGGTTGTGGTTGGTTCAAAAGGAGATTGGTTGATGCAGATATATTTGATGATTGAATGATGTTGTTAATGGATCCAGTCTAAAAATTTATGAAACATGGTCCCTGGAATAAGAGAGAAGGTTGTATCCTTCTGTAGACCAACACCTATGTACTAGTAAACATATCAACTAGTACAAGAGCTAGGGGGTTGTAGCTCCTTTCCAGTAGAAGCTGGAGAACGAGAGAAGGTTGTAGCCTTCTACAGGTAGAAGCCTGCATACTAGTATAAGACTTCACGAGTACAAAAATTGTAAAAATAAGTTTCTTATTATTAATAATAAGATAGAGATGATTCCAGCAGGTGGTTTTCACCCATATTGGGTTTCCACCTTATATCTTTTGCTCATGTGTGCGGTTGTATGTTCTATTTTTATTGCACCTAGTTACTATTTATATGGTTTTGATGCACTGATTAAAGATCAACATATGATGAATTAACTAAATCATAAGTTTGTTGGATATACGCTAGTTTCCTTAAAAACAGTTGTGTATACACACGAGTTCCATTAACTGAATTAGTGTATATGAATCTGATTATGGAAATGAAAAATTATTGGCTTGCTAATACTAATTCATCCCCCTGCCTCTCAATATTTTTTCCAACCACCTGAAAAGGGTTGTGGCAAGTCGAGCTATGGAGGGCTTGGTTGTAGTTGTGATGAACATAGAGGAGGTTATCATCCCATGTGCGTGTATGCTTTGAGTTGTACATGAGGAGAATGTCTATGATCATCCTGTTGACAACCTCTGTCTGGCCATCAGTTTGAGGATGCAAGGTTGTGGGCTTAGTGAGTTTGGTGTCCAGCATCGACTAGAGACTGGACCAAAATGTACTGAGGAAACTGTTTTCCTGATCTGAGATGATAGACTGTGGGATCCCAAAGTGTACCTACACTTGTTCAAAGAATGGTTTAGCAGTGGCTTCAGCTGTGATATTCTTCTTGCAGGCTTCCATAATGGCCATCTCTGAGAACTTGTCGACGACTACAAAAACACAGTCGTTTCCATGCTTAGTGGAAGGAAGGCCTGACATGTAATCCATGGATATGGATTCCCAAGGTCGACTAGGGGTAGGCAGCTGGGTATAAAGGCCTTGCTTCTTAATGCTCTGTTTGGCAATGGCATAGGCAATGCATGATCTGATGTACTTCATGACATCCTATTGAAGATTCGGAAAATAGAAATACTTCTGCAGTACTGCCACCATTTTCTCAACCCTGAAATGCCCAGTAGCCCGATAGTAGTTTGCTTCCCAAATCATCTTGGCATGCTTTCTTGAAGGAACACAAAGGTGACCTAGGTGGCATAACAAGGCATCCTGGAGGTGAAAATCAGTAACATGCTGACCCTTCAAGAGTGTCTGGTATCTGTGGCTGAATTTTGGGCCACTTTTGTAGAGAAGTGGCCAATCATAAGTCTCATGCACACAAGAGTTTACCATAGTTGTTAACGCCATGATTGGTGGTCAACTGAGGCAATCTGTAACATTATTGGTGCTGCCCTTCTTATACTTGGTATTCAAATGGAACTGTTGTGGTATGTGGACCACTTCTAATGGTGATCATTTTGCAATTTCCCCTGGGTCTGTATGAACTGCAGGGGTTGGTGATCTGTGTGGATGACCGTTTCTTTCCCCAAAATTCAATGCTTCCATTGTTGGTAGGCTTGCATAATGGAATACATCTCTTTGTCATAAGTGGGATACTTCCAGATTGTGTTTGAATGTGTCTGACTGTGATATGCCACTAGATACCTGTGTTGAGAAAGGACTTCCCCAAAAACATAGTTAGAGGTATATGTCTCGACCTCAAACGGTTGTTGCAATTCTGGTAATTTGAGCATTGGTGCCAAGATGAGGCGATATTTCAACTTTGTGAATGCCTTCTGTTGTGATTTAGACCAAAATAAATTTCCTTTCACTCCTCCCTTAGTGACTTGACTCAAGGGCCAAGTGACATGTGAAAATCCCAACATGAACTTGTGGTAGAAGTTGGCAAGACCTAGAAAGTTGCAGAGCTCTGTGAGAGTGGTTGGAAATGGACAATCCCCAATGACTTGGATCTTGGCTGGATCCACATGCACCCCCTGCTCATCAATAATGTATCCCAGAAACTGAACTTGGGTCATGCCAAAAGTGCATTTCTCCAAATTGGCACATAACTTGTGTTGCTGGTGAGTGCTAGTATTACAACAAGAATGTTGCAACTCTTGGGCTCCCAAATTTACTTTTATCAACCTAGTAGTTCGTAACAAACTTGGAAGCGTCAGTGCTGTATACACAAGTACTAATTCTCACTGCAGGTTGTCACTTGGTCAGCTGGCACAAGATCAATAGGATCTCAAGCCAACTTCTATAAATCTTAGAATATTCTCTATGTGTGATGAAAGAAAGAAATATTACTCTACAGAAGTTATCCTAGTTGCAGAAAGGAAAATGACTAGAATGTGAAGAAAGACCTAGTAAACCCTAATTAACAAGCTAATTCTACTTTTGCCAAAAACACTATCAAAACCATGAAAGCGATGCCATTACCTACTCAAGAAAGTAAACAACATATAACCATGCTATTTCTAGAAGTAAATAAGAAAAAGACATATTTTTGGGTTTTTATGTGTTTTTATGTGAAATTGACATGCATCTAATTTATTGTGTGTGAGTGTGGCAGCGAACAGATGGTGTTGGAGGGTGGTTTTGGAGCTTGGGAGGATGGAATATGGTGTGAATGGGTCCCATGAGGTCTTAGGTGGCATTATGAAGGATTTTCCGACACTTGGCTTTCAAAAGAAAGCCTACATGAAAAAGTACAGGAGGACAAAGGGAAACTACAGAGGAAAACAAGGAAATTATAGGAGGCATACAGGAGGAGGCCGAGGGAAATTTCCACTATTTTGAGGGTGTGAGAGTGGGTGGAAAATTTGGATGAAGGTTGGGGTGAGGTGTTAGAGCGCCTAAGGTCTAGCATGAATCACGAGGAGAGAGAAAGATGATTGGGTTTGCTCAAGGAGAGAGGAAGAAGTTTTATGAAAAATGCAGGAAACTAGGGCAGAATTGAGGTGAGGTTTGGGAGACCTATAGGGCATGTATCCAATGGAGGGTGTGATTGATAGTAAGCTAGCCTACTTCTGGAAGAGATCTGATGCATAGAAACTGACAGTCAACCAATAAGATCAAGCAAAGGAATGAAATGAGTGCATCTAGAAAAACAGAGTTTTGCATTAAAATGGCCTAAGCTATAATGTATGAGAGGAAATGCTACAAGAAAGGAAAGTATGAAAGAGGACTATATAAAATAAGGAAGTGAACATGATAAAGGAGATCTGAACCAAAGAAAAACTAGACTATCAACCTACTAAAGAGCTGCAAACACTAGAAGTCCTATGAATGAGGAAAATCTATGTTTTTGGGGCAGCAAGAGAGTCTTTGCCTTAAATCATGGTCCCAGAGGGAGGAAGAGAGGGCAAGGCACTATTTCTAGCCTTTTGAATCTTTTCGAATCGCTACCTAACCTACTATAGAAAGCACAAATGAAAGCACACTACTAAATCACCAAAAGCAATCTATTCTTAACCATAAAAGAAAAATACATATAATATCAAATTAATCTACAAACTGAAGTAAAGCATACAAATACAAGTAAAGAGATTATTTGCTACTTGGATTGGGCCCTAACCCAAGAGCTTCAGCCCTCTGAGGTAACTCAATGCTAGCTCAAAAAGGATTCGATCTTCATTATAAAAAAATAGCAGAATTACATGAAATTGTCACAATATAATAAGCTCAAAATTTGAGCAGAGTTTACATAAGCAAAAATCCGACCCTAGTGAGGCCCTAGGACTCTCTACTTATACATATGAATCTACCAACAACTTCCTTAAAATCATGGAGGCTTGGCTCCCAAAACTTGGTATAACTATCAGTCATCCTCCACTTGCTCGACTGCCTTTTAGTGCATGATTCAGCTGCTTGTACAACGAGCTGAATGAAGTGAAATTTGAAGTGAGGAGTAATAAATGAGAGATATTCCCCCCTATAAGTCCTCTCCTCTATCTACTTCAAGTTATTGTTGCCATTTGACCAATGGATCCTTGCCTTTGACCTTGAAATTCATTAGTAATCTGCATTAAATACATGTTAGACCACATGGCATGATAACTAACTCAAGTCACTCTATAAGCATAAATATAATTAGAAAATCATACAATAAGCTAAGAGAATGGTTGATTTGACTAGGTTAGGAGGTAAAACGAGCCCATATAATTACCTATTTATGAGGCTCATCATCACCCCCCTACTGAAGGTGTTGCTCATCTTTTGGGCAACTTAGTCAATCTCCTCATCGTTTATGGCCCTAGTGGCCTCTCTAACATCCCAGGCTTCTAATGTGGTCTACTCATGTTGGCCATAAAACCCTACCTTTCTATCTATGTCCTTCCACTTCTCCTCCTCTTCTTCTTCTCTTCTACCTTCCAGCATGCCTAATAGGAGTGGGGGACTCAGTTTGAGGCCAATCCAGTTGACCTTCAGCCTTTGCATGGAGCACTTGCACATTGGCACTCTTTTCAATGCCTCCTTCAACCTCATGGGGGAATGGCATTCTATGATCTGAAAACTATGAGGTAAGGTTTTACATCTTCTCATGCATGCATGCACACAATCATCCCCAAGTAGCCTTTGCATATCTTCAAAGTGTGCAATGGCTTGTGCCTGATTGGTTAGATATTTAGGGGAAATCTGAGGGTCATTGGCGAGCAGGTTGTGAGTGCTAATGAGTGCCATAGGATCTGATGGTTCAGCTCTTATCATTAATGGCTCATTCTGCTCTTTTATCATCAATCTTTTCATTTCTACTACCCTCAATTCTTCATGGTTCATCCATGAGGCCATGGCCATTAATTGCAGGTCCCCTAACTTGGCATTAGGGTCCCACACATTCATGTTTGCGAGGGCCATGTTGTGTAGGTAGAACTCTACCATCTTTTCTTTATCCTCCAAGGTGCTTTGGTCACACAGGTCCATGAATTGCCTATGGTCTTGGAAAGGAATTGTGCCTCTTTGTGCCAATGTCTTTATTTGGAATTGAAGCCATTGGTCCTTCAGATAGAGACCATAAGATTTGGCTGGTGTTCTACATTGTAATGCTTCGATGGATAAGTTGGCCATGTATGCCAGCTAAGTCTCTTTCTCTTGTAGCTGTCTCCTTAGGATTTCATTCTCATTTTCAAGGTGGCTTCGTGTGATGGCTTCTCTATCTCTAAGAGGAGTCAATTCTTTGTCCATTTCCCTAAAAAAAAATTTCCATATGGCAACATCCTCAACTCCTTTGAATTTGGCTATCTGCATCCACCTATGTGTTCTCACTCTTTCTTTCTCCAATTCGAAAAACAATGGAATTGCAAATTTCTATGGGATTATCCTTCCTCCCTCCAGTAGATTGTAATAGGAGGCCAGACTAGGTTGGGGTTCAGTTTCTTGTAGCCCTTTTGCTTCCTCTTTTACCTCTGGCTCTCCTCCTATCCTTTCCTCAAGATTTTGGGTCTCTTGTAATTTGGACAGTGTCTACTGTAGGATTGTTTCAGCATTTTGCAGGTCTAGTTTTGGGTCCTGTAGTACTGCCTTTCCCTTCCATGTAGAAGATCTTGGAGTCCCCCTTTCATATGTTATAGGATTCTTGGAAGGATATTCTTTCACCTTCGTAGATGGTGAATCTTCAATGGTAATGGGAACTTTTGAAGAGGCCTGAGGTTTGCCTATTTTAATCCTTATGCTCTTCCTTGTCCTGAAATACATGGAGGTCTATCTTTTCCTCTTCTACTTTGGCTTGACTAGTGTACTGAGGGCAGTGAGGACAGTTGCTGCGTCTCTTTCCAAAGTCTCTGAGGACTCTTCTCCTTGCTCTACCTTCTCTGCCTCCTTTTATCCTTCTTCTGTCTCTTTTTCCGTCTCCTCAACTTTTCACTCCTCTGTTTCTTTTCCTTCCTCCTTCCTTTCTTGCTCTGCTATATCACCACTGGCTCCATCTTCTCCTCCTTGTTGTTCTTCCTCCTCAATGCCAGTAGGACTGACATCATAGGTTAGTGCTTTTATGTCATCCTTAACTGTCATATTTCAAAAAACTTCCCATGCTATAGGGAGTGTAAAGGTATGGAGGGCTTCCTATAATAGGATTTTGATTAAGCCATGGTGAGCTAACTGCCCTAAATTTACTACTTGTACCTTGGTGTTGGAGTCAATGAGGGACTGAAGGAGAAAGTAAGGGATACTAAGCTTTTGAGGTGCTGGGGTATCCATGCCATACCTCAAGTCATGGAGGATTCTGAAATGGTATCCATAAACAATGTTGTGCCTCCTCTCACAAGAAATGTATTTGATTATTTGGTAGCTAACCTCATCCTAGGGATATGGTATACTAGCCCTTCTAATTCCATTTTTATCTTCAACAGGGGTTTCATTATTTTGAAAAAAGTTCTTCTTAGCATTTTGGCCAATTGGTTTCTCATCTTTACTCCAAGGCAGCCCAAGAGGAAGGGTAGTGACCCTACTGATGAATTCAGGGGTTATTTCTATGCAGAGGCCTCTAATGGTTACAATGGCATATGTTCTTGTGTGAGGGACCATAGAGAGAGTAAATTCTTGGGCAATTTCATCATCAAACCCTCTAAATTTCTCAAAGAAATTCATCTAGTTTTCCCTTGTGAATATGTCCACCACTTGGGGATGTGCATGGAGCCTAGTGGAGTTAGTGGGATCCCTTCTCATAAAACCTCCTATCATACTGTCTATACACTTTTGGAAAACCAAATATGGAGGTGGAGATAAAGAATTTTGAGAAAAACGGAGAAATAGAGGAGACTGTGTTTTTTAAAAATAAATAGATTTTTTTTTTGTATTTCTTTCCCTCCTAAAGACTTATTTCATCCTCAAATCAAGACCACTTCTTTCATATATTGATATTCAATAGGGGGAATTCATGAACCCTACCTCTTCAGACTGAAATTTGTGCCAAAACCATGTTTTCTCCCTTCAAAATGGCTCACTGCCCCTCCTGTAGAAGCTCATTCTCCCTCCTGTAGATTTCCTGTAGGTGCTCCTGTAGAAAATGCCAAGAGAAAAGATAGGGAGGAAATAGATGGAGGATGGTGGTTACGAGGCTATGGCAGCACAAGAAGACTGTTGTGTCTGAGTTACGAGGAGAAAATGAAGAAAAGGTGGTGAGAATATGCGAGGAGGAGTGATCATTACCCTTTATGGATGTTTTTGGTTATGAGTGCTAAGCTGGCAAGGTGTACGTTGGCCATATTAGGACCATTGGTCTCCATCTGCTTGGTCATTATGGCCCATCCTCGTAATCATCCTTCATTATTGCATCAGAGTTCACTCTTTCTCCACTACCTATCCTTGGCATCTTTTGCTTGAGTTGACTGTGTGCACGTGTGGGTGACATTTCGGATAAGTGGAGTCAACTAAATGAAGGTGGCCAAGTTAATTGGCCACCTTTCACTCATTCAATCTCAACCATCTTGTTGCCTTTATATGACTCCTAATTACACAAATGCAAATAGAGGACTGACTTAGCTACTTACCTGTGATCCAAGTGTATTGGTTGTGAGGTGCTATGGCTCTCTCTGCTACATGCCTTCATTCCTCTTCATGCATGTTGTCTCTGCTAGCTAATCTGCGGTTGTGTACTTTTGTAGCATCTTCTTTTGCTAGAGTTGAGCTACATGTGCCTTTCCAATCTTCAAATGTGTACTCTTTTGCTGTTGGTGTTGGACTTCTATGGGATCACCTGCTACAGGAATTCCTACAGGAGCTCCTATAGCTACTTCTCCCCTTGAAACTTCAGCTTTTCCCAATGCTTGGAGCACGAGAATAATGCCAAAGGTGTCATGAATGATGGAGGGATAATAGGCAGATTTTAGGTAAGTTTATTGGTGCCATTTTTTTTCCAATATTGATTTTTTTTTCTTCTTCGTGTTTTTCTTGGATAGGAAAAGAAATTATGCTTGGGGTGTGATGTAGGCTTGGAAATGATGGCAAGGAGGTTTGAAGATGGTAGGAGGGATTACAGGTGCCTCATGAAGCTTTTTTGTCTGTTAAGCTGCCTTCTGTAGACACTTTTGGCCCTTTGTAATTCCTACAGGAGCCTCTTGTAGAAAACACAGAGCCTCCTGTAGAAAGCACATTTTTGGAAAAAAAGGTGTAGTGGGATGAAAGAGATGCCAAATATGATGGAGGAAGGTGTGGAGAAGGTTAGATGGATGCTAGTGTGAATGTAAAGGTACCCTTGGCACCTTCTTCTGCTTCCTGTAGTCCTCCTGTAAACCTGCAATTCAACAAAAATTCCTTCTTCTTTTTTAAACAACTACGGCACCTCAGAGAGGTTTTCACCTTAATTTCCTACCCTGGGTGCCTCCAAGGGAGTTTTTCACCCAGGAATATTATTCTTTTTCCCTTTTTTCTTGACATCATTGAGCCACCTCAGAAGAGGTTTTCAACCCAATGGTGGGACTCAAGCGCTTCATGGAGGTTTTCACTTGAGTCCTTATTTTTCTATTTTTTCTTTTCTTCAGTGAGTAGGTGAAGGGGAAGCTAAGACATGCTACACTAACATCACTATTTTATTCAAATCCTCAATAAACTCTCGCTTGGATAGGGGTTTCTTGTAGACTTTCAACCGATGTCCATTGACAAGCATGGGGATGGCTTCATCATCGATGGTTCTGACCAGAACTGAACCATTGTCATTGCATTTCTCCATAGTGTAGGGTCCCATCCATCTTGTCCTTTAGCTTTCATTTGAAATATTTGTATCTTGCATCATAGAGTAGTGCCCAATCTTCCTCTTGGAATTGCTTCTCCTTGATATTTTTGTTATGCCATATCTTTCTCTGAAGCTGAACTACCTGTATATGGAGAAGGGCTTGCAATCTGTATTCATCCAATTCATTGAGCTGAAGTAATCTCTCCTTTTGTGCATGGCTGAGGTCTAGGTCCAGCTGAGTTTCCACAACTAGGGTATTGAATTCAAACTCTATTGACAACAAATCCTTCTTCCCATAGACCAGTCCATAGGGTGTGAACCTGGTGGTGATCTTCCATGTTGTGTTGTAGGCCCAAGTGGCCTCAACTAATTTGTCTACCTAGTCTTTTCTGTTGCTGCTCACTACCTTGGTTAGGATCCCTTCCAATGCTTTGTTAGTGACCTCCACTTGCCCGTTGGATTTTGGACGGTAAGGGGTGGAAGTCCTATTCTTGATCTTATGATGTGTGAGCAGGACTTCACTCAGGCCGGAAGTGAGCTAACTACCTTGGTCTATGACCAAATCTCTCGGGTACCCAAATTTGTAGAATATGTTTTGTCTCAAAAACTCAGCTACCTTTTCTTCTGTCACTACGTTGATTTCTTTTGTCTCTGCCCACCTTGTTAGGTATTCGGTGCACACAATGATGTAAAACTTTTGCTTTGAAGGGGGGTTGATAGGCCCCAAAAAGTTCATGTCCCACCTCTCAAATTGCTCAAAGGTCACTTGAGGTTGCATGGGAATTTCATCCTTTGGAGTGGGTTTCCCCATCATCTAACACCGATCACACTACCTTGTGTATCTCCTCACATCCTGATGAAGAGTGGGCCAGTAATAGCATGCTTGAAATATCTTGAAGGAGGTTCTTTTTGCTGCAAAATGACCTCTACAAGGCCCATCATGATAGGTTAGGAGGATGTCAAAGACTTCCTCCTCCCTAACACATCTTCTCAAGATCTGATCTGGGCCTAGTTTGAAGAGATTGCCTCAAATCTAGGTGAAAGGGGCGCTTTTCCTTAGTATCCTGCTCTTCTCCTTTGAGGACAGGTGTGGTGGGAACTGTGCTGAAACCAGGTAGTTTGCTATATCAGCAAACCATGGATAGAGTACTGATATAGCAAATAGGTGTTCATCTGGAATTTGGTCATCCACCATTCCTTCTTCACCTGTAGGCAAATTTACCCTAGAGAAAAATTCACAACAACATTCTCTTTACCAGGCTTATCAATAATGGTCAAATCAAACTACTGTAGTAAAAGAAACCATCTAATAATGCAACCATTTATATTTGGTTTGTTCATTAAATATCTAAGTGCAGCATGACTTGTGTGCACAAAGGTTTGATAGCCTATGATATAATGTCTGAATTTATTTAAGGAATGCATGACAACTAGGAGTTCCTTCTCAGTCACTGTATAGTTTAACTCTGCCTTTGATAAGTTTTTTCTTATAAATTATATGGCATAAGGTAAATTTTCATCAATTTGTCCTAAGGCTACTCCTATCGCTTTGTTCAAGGAATCTGTGTGAATGTGAAAGGTTAGGGCCCAGTGTGGGCCTCTGAGAATTGGGGCAGTCACTAGCTTGCTCTTCAAGGTATCTAGGGCTTCTTGACACTTTTCCGACCATATGAACTCAACATCTTTGCCTAAGAGGCCAAACAATGGAGAGGTTATCTTTTTGAAGTCTTTAATGAATCTCCTATAATATTCGGCTAATCGCAAGAAACTTCTCACATCTCTCACCTTTTGAGGAGGTGGGACCCTTTGGATGATGGAAATTTTGTTGGGGTCCACCTGTAGTCCTTGTTGAGATATTTCATGACCTAACACGGTCCATTTAGTTCATCAAAAATTCAACATTTTTCCAGATTTGAGGGACAGGTTCATCTCAATAGACTTATCTATAACTTTTCCTAGGTTAGATAAGGCTTCCTGAAAGTCAGAGCCACAAGGAGTAAAATAACCATGTATATTTCTACTACATCATCAACCAGTTCAGAAAATATACTTAATACCGCTCTTTGGAAAAGTGGCTGGGAGCATTGCACAAACCAAAATGAAGGACCCAGTATGTAAAGGTACCCCAAGAACAAGTGAAAGTGGTCTTATCTTGGTCTTCCGAGCTAATTTGAATCTAATTGTACCCAATAAACCCATCTAGGAAGGAGAAAAACTTTTTCCCCTTGCCAAGACCGTCTAACACTTGATCTATGAAAGTGTTGGTGCTGTACAAACAACCCCCCATTTCATTAAAATTTTTCTTTTTAAACTATAATATGAAATGGTCCCTTTTAAACATAGATGTGTGAATATAAAATTGGTATCAACTCATCCTTCATCAAAAGGTCCAAAGGAAACGATATATTATAAACCTTTTGAACAAATATGAAATCGGTCTTATGAAATAAATATATAATTCTTTATTATTGTGATAAAGCGATCGCCAGATCGCATATCGCAACAACAAGGAAAACATAATGCAAAGACCCATTGATTTACCCCGATCCAAAAAGTGAATAACTATCGATTATCGGGAAAGGCAGGCACATATAACAAAAGGCCCTCCCACTATTTCTCCGATGTGATATCGTTGTCGGCAATCGGGGGATGTAACACACCACATGTTAAGACACCTTTAAAATCTCCCGATGCAATAAGGTGTATCACCATCTGGGATCAGGGATTTTGCAATAACATAAATATTATGACCTGAGCACATCTCCGATTGTGATCTGATAAAGCAAGGTGTGAGTTTCAAAATAGATTAAAAAGGCTTGCATGCATTATTTTAGATTATTATTAAGAGCCTTCCCATTCCGGATAGCGATTTACTTGTGATTATTCGCCAAAAAACTCAAGCCACGCTTGAATGAATCATTCGGCATATGAACGATATGATGGGTATTTAAAATGGTTGATAGGACAAGCAGCCAATTAATGAAGCAGTTATGCCGAGATCTCCCTTGAGATTGTATCTGCGGCAGTGTTATTTTAATCTTTCATTATTCGTTAATTGATATAACTCTTTCATATTGGCTCACATCACCTATTCTCTGTATTAAATTCATTTTATTCCTTGCGCAGAGCTCTACTGAAACAACAAGTTCAAGCCAAATGGGAAAGAAATCCAAGAGATTTGTGGTAGCATCAACTCTCGCAGTAACAGGGCAATCCACCATTGATCCAGGACCAAACAAGAAGTGATTGATTTCAGACGCTACGTGTCTTGGCCTTGGAAACACAAGTTAACAAAGCATATATAATTTAATTGAAGCAGAAGAGCCTGAAATAGTATCAGTTCAAGCTACTGCAGATTCAATTAGAAAATCAAAGGCCTCCCTAAAGGATTTAGCTGACTCATATCTACACCGAATAGCAGCTCGTGAAAAAATTCTTCCATATACAGATGTAGTGCGATGGGCAGTAGAGGAAATCGCTGTTTTGAAAAGAACATTTTGCACAGTCGACGGAAGAGTCTTCGGCTCATTCCAACCTGATGATTTAAGGAAAATGTATCACTTCCCTGAACCTCAAAAGAAATACAATAAAGCATTTCTTGAGAAGTTCACAAGTGAGAATGAAACTGAATCGACCCTAATTCGAGAATGGAGACAGAACCCCGCAAGGCACAAACATGAATCTTTAGGTAACTACTCTATAGATTCATTATGTTCTCCTTACTGTTACGCTGGGGCAATGATGTGTAGAATTTTGGGATTACATGATTCTAAAAAATTCACTATTGAAATGGTTCCTTTAATGGAAGCGGCAGTTAACAGTGAGGTAATGGATTGGGGAAATATATTGTCAGATAAATTAGCCACTGCAATTCTTGAGTTTAGAAATAAAACTCGCGTGACCGATAGGTCTATTCCTCCATTTTATTTTAGTGCTTATATTTTAGATACTCTTTGCTTCAACTCTGAATTTCCTGTATCGGGGTGGAGATAGACTCCACAAGACCCCATGTCAATTCACATTTATCACCAAAAGTTGTGGAAAGCACACTATAAGGACCACCTGTACAAAATATTTAATGGTTTTATGTTGCCTATTTACCATGCCATTTTTAATAAGACTGCCCCAAATATTTCTTCAGAAGCAGAGATTAACCTAACCGCTCTAGGAAACTGGTTTGGGGAGGATAAGTTCACATACATAAGGGTTTTTGGTAGCCTTGCAAGACCTCATGTCCTTCCTCTGTACATACCTGACAAGCTGTTAGCCCGAGAATTAGCCTATCAAATTACGACTGCGGGAACATCCAAGACCCTTAGGATTTCAAAAAAGCAGGCTTGGCCTACATTTCCTTTGAGATGTGGTGTTTATAATTTGCATGACTACAAGCATGCGGAGAAGGAAGCAGAGAAAATAAACATGCTCAACCTTGCAGCCATTCCTAATAGGCGATTCGATCCAAGGAAAGTTGTCTATAATGTGCTTGAACAGGCTAAAATTACAAAGTTTGATTATAAGGAAGATGATTTTAATGACTTGTTTTCTTCGGTAGAGTCATTATTCCAGGTACAAGCACTGGCCAAAATGAGATATAACGATGAAGGGCTAGCATAATTCAATAAGCTCAGAGAACAAAGGTTGCAAACTATACCTCTAGACATATTAGCTACTACCCCGACAACACAATCAAGTGAGCCTGAACAAAAACTCATTGACAAAAGTCCTGTTGTATTAAAGATTCTCGAGAAAGAAAAAGAGAAAGAACATGAGAAAGAGCAAGAAAAAGAACAGGAGAAAGAGCAGGAGAAAGAGCAGGAGAAAGGGCAGGGAAAATATCAATATGGATACCCCGATTGATCCTAAACTACTCCAAGAATGGCAGCAATTTGACTCCATTATAAGCAATCTGGAAGGTCCAAAAGGTGCCAATACATTTAAAGTAACAGATGGACAAGATACGGTGTCAACAAAGGTTCCAAATGAAGGAACCAGTGGCCTACCCCCTAGCACGGATTTAGAAATAATTCCAAAAGATCACTCTAATCAAATTATTTTGCAGGTGGAGGACATACCTCCATTAGATGTCTTTTATAGTCCAAAACATAGGGCTGTAGTGAAAAGACAACGGAAAAGGAGAAGACTTGATCAACCTTCCCTATTTCCAGAGCAAACAGAGACATCTAATGTAGTGTGGAAAGAATAGTTTGACCCTTCCGATGACCTAACGAAGCTTTCTCAGTATGCCGGAGCTTATTCGGCAGCCACTATGGACAAGGCATCGGAAGTGAGTAATCTACTTAAATAAAAGGACCAAGCAATTGTTTTTTTGCAAACATATGTGTCTGAAGCACAACAAAAAATTGAACAGTTGGAATAGTAATTATCAACACAGCAGCAATTAAACAATCAATTGAATAAGCAATTGCTTGAAGAGAAACAGAGAATAGACTCAAGCGCAATGCAAAAGAAGAAAGAATTATGAGAAGCATTGGTCAAGTTAAAGACGATGAATGAACTAATGATGAAAACGAAAGATGAGAAAATCGCTTAGCTGTCACTTCAAGTAGAGAAGTTCAAGAGTCTTCCACAACCTACCGATTTCAGATCCAAAGCGCTACAAATTAACAAGGCATTGGTGACACAATTAAGGTTGTTATTTCATAACATTTCTCTGGTTGAGCCCCTTTTTGATATAACAGCATCAATAGTTGACAAATCAGCTGATGCTAGGCAAGATTTGGAACAGGCCGATGAGACTCTGACAAATTTTCTTGCTTGGAAAGACACCAATGAGGGGCGGGCAGCAAATCTACCCAAAATCCTAGAATCACACAAGGACATCCTATTCTTAGAATGGAAGTCACAGCTGATGAAAGCTGAGAGAGAGGTTTCTAGATGTAGATTATCTACAAGTAACTTAATTGAGTTAATCAATAACACTCTTTATCTATCTAACATGATTTCACAATGTACCCCAGGTAAATTGCTGTCAGCTAAGACATTGGAGCAAGCATGCAATCAAGAGTTGGAGAAGAATGGAAGATTAATCGCTGGTGTCCAAAGTTTAACTTGGGATACCTATTGGTTTTTATTTGTAAAACCATACAGTCAAAGGGATGCCCTCAAGTGTTTAACCGATGAGATCAGTTGTATCATTCCCGAAATACATGATGCCACATACTCAGCTTGCAATCTGCCAACTCAAATCAAAGGGAGAACAACCAAAACAATGAATCATGCTGCCCACTACCAACAAACCTGCTGTGGAGAAGATATTCAAGATTTAGTTGTACCAATTAAATAGCATTTTATTTTTGTAGTTAGTTAATTTAATTAGTATTTATATACCCTTTCATGCATTTAGAAAGGGTCCTCAGTTTTTGTATAAGACTCAAACCTGGAAGTTGCACTATTGTGCTTCTAGTATATTTTTTATAAATACTAGGCCAGTATTCCAAATTCTAACGAAGAAAGCTTTTATGGGATGTGCACTATTGCCTTGATGTGAAAGTATCTCTAAGTTGGAAAAAGGAATTCAAATGCGATTGGTATCGGGAATGATTTACAACACATATGGTACTATTATCTATGACCTTGTTTCATTCTTTTATGTGAATTGTCATTTGATTACTCTTACTATCATTGGATATATGTATGTGTTTTCAACAACACTCCTTATATTTTTCACTATTGGATGTTTAAGGAATGTTATTCTTTTAGTCATATATGTATCAGTGATATATAAAGGATAAGTGTAATAATGATTTATTGACTACTTTGTTCAACTATTTGAACAAAGTAATTATTATATGAATTAATGTCTTTGTTTACCAAACAGAGTCATCTATGTGCTTGTTTGTGGATAAAGATTATCAAACGTTACACTAAAAACAATAATTTCCCAGGATAGGATAGTTATTCATATTTTTACTTTAAGATTAAATCATTCATCCATTACCATTTTATTAGAAAACCTCTCATTTATCCATCCCCTTTTTATTCATCATTGGGAAACTGGTCCCATTATTTCTAGTCGGAGCCACCACACCAAACAGAAAAGGAGTTGCATTAAGGTCCGAACCGGGTGGTTTTCCCTGATGTTGTTGCAGTGATTTTTGAGGCATCAACATTTTTGGCGCTAGAAGGAGGGCAAGAACTATGAATGTCGAGTAAATCAAAACCTATAGACCATTCTGAGAGTAAATCTCCCTCCACCTCACCTCGGACCTCCCGTTTGCATTCTGGAACACTAGTATTCAAACGAGAAGAATAAGAGTCAACTACCACTGCTCAATCCCATCATACTCCAGATCAATTAAATCCTAAGTCTCCTGAAGTTCAGTCTCTCATCCAGAAACTTCAAGGCTTTTCAATATCACCACAGAAATATGAAGTATCTCAAGGCAGTGAGACTTCGCAATTCAATCTACCTCACCCTCTCACCAGACTTCAAAGTGGAAAGCTCGGTATTGAACCTACTGAGTTGCCTTTACCGAAAAGGAAAAAGTATAAAAAAAACACTAAAGGATCGGAGAGTGAGACATTTTCTTCATCATCCTCCATTTCGTCTTCTCCAGTGCGAAGTCAACCATCCACTCCTCCATTACACATTGTTTTTTAGCAGGGATCACCAACTTCATCATCCCAACCTATTCAATCTTCAATACCAACTCCTCCCCAAAAACTTGGAATTTCATCAGCAATATCAATTGTTATTAGTTCTACGATGGCTCAGAATCCATGGTATAGTCCTAGTGTAGTCACTATGCATGCATCATTACATCCATTACCAGATTATCCCGAGAAATGGTTGCCAAAATTTAATCCAGATGCTGGAACATTAGCCGAAGAACTTATTAGCAATTTCATTTTATCAGTTAATCTAAAAGGAGCAAGAGAGGAGGATGTTGTTGTTAGGCTTTTCCCTTATACTTTATAAGGATCAGCTGGGTCTTGGTATTTTTCCCTACCCTCTGGATCCATTACCAGCTGGAACATTTTTCAAGAATAGTTTCTCACTAAGTATGGTGATGATAGATCTTTAGCGACAATAATCAATGATCTTTCGAATCTTAGGATAGAATCTAGAGAACCTATTAAGGAATTCAACTCCCGATTCAATAAACTCTTGAATAATATTCCAACCGACTCTGAGCCAAGTGATTAGATCAGAAGCGAATGGTATATAATAGCCCTACCTTCAAATAGAGCCATTTTTGTGGATAGAGCTGCAAAACCAACTTTAGCTGAAAACATGAAAGAAGTGCTTGCTGTAGAGAAACACATTATTGCTTTAGAAAAGAAAGCTGCTCTTGAAGATAGAAAATCCAAAAAACATTTCTTTTAAAGATGATTCAAAGAAGAAAACCCGTAAAGATCCATATGATATGGAGGGTCTTCAAAAGGTCCTAAAAACAATGTCAAATGAAATGGTTGAAATCAAAAAACAAGTAGCAGAAACTTCAACAAAGAGGCCATTTAGAAATTTTAAGAAACCTGATCAAAACCACCAAATGTTATATCTAATGCAGACTTAGATCCTGAAGAGGAAGAAGAAGATGAAACAGTCCTACCATCCAACGAACCCGAAGAAGAGGAGGCTGTCGAATGCCATGGAATGTGGGATTTCATTTAACCCAACTCCGATACAGAAAATGAACAAGAAGCTTTCCCGGTGACTACGAGGAGTAAAGGTACTCCTGAACTCGTTCAGTCAATTTCAAAGAAAAGGACTATAGGTACCACTACTACAAAAGAAAAGGTTCCCACAAAGAAATCGGCAGCAACAACATCCAAAAATAAACCATCATCCTCAAATATACCTTCAACATCTAAGACGTTGGTAGTATCGGATTCAATGGATTACAATATTATTGATGATATGAAGAAGACAAAGGCAAACATTACTATGTTTGAACTTAGCAAACTCAAACATCAGCAGAAATTACTTCTTAAGGAACTAAATTCAGTACCTTCTTCACCTCTTCCTAATGTTGTGATCTCCAAAGCTGCAAATGGTTCAGGTCAACCACCTTCTGGTAGAGTTGAAGCTACTGATACAGTTTTAATCGGAGACAGATCAAATTCCCATACTCCCCCTTTTCTCTTGACCTATGAGATCTATAATCGAAATCTACACAATTGTTTGATTGACTCAGGGGCATCCTCTAACATAATGCCAGCTTCAGTTTGTTCCAAACTGAACATTGAACCCCAAAAGTCTGCAATTCATATTGTACAGTTGGATAGGACCAAGGTCCAGGTTTTAGGGGAAATCAACTCCGTAACTATCAGGTTATCAGCTGATCCACGAGTGGTTTAGAGAATTGATATTTTAATTGCTGATATACCTGAATTTTATGGTTTAATCTTGAGTAGGGATTGGTTTGAGAAACTCCACGGTTATATTTCTACCGATTGGTCCCATATGTGGCTACCCTATAAACGAAATCCAAATCAAATCAAAATCGATCAGGAGAAACATATGACCCATATTGTCACTGAATTTGAACAGGAGAATCAACCAATAGCATTTAATAACAATATTTTGGGGAATTACTCTTCTGAATCATTCTTTGGCAATTTCACTGCCCAACCATCTCCTTTCTCAGTAAATAATTTCACATCCCAAATTGAAAATTTTTCACAAACCGATAGATCAAGATGTGTCAATATTGCTGAGAAAACTGTAAATAAAATTGTTGATAATTCTTTATTTTGGTCACTATACTTTCATGGGTCTAAATCTAGTGAAGGTGCAGGAGAAGGGCGTATTTTAGTTAGCCTTGAAGGAGAAAAAATTATGTTATCATGTAGATTGGAATTTGAATGCACAAATAATACAGTTGAATATGAGGCCTTAGTTCAAGGACTATATAAAGCTATTGGTCTTAAAGTTCAATATTTGAAAGTGTTTTGTGATTCAGAAATTGTCATAAAACAAATTAGAAATACAATTCATTGTTTTTATAGTCATCTCAAACACAATCAGTCTTTGGTGCAGGAACTCATATCTCAATTTTTAGCATTCAATATTTCTCCTATCCCTAGATCCCAGAATGCAGTAGTAGACTTGCTAGCTAATGTTGCTTCTAAAGTCCTACCTTCCGAAGATTACAACCCAGACAGATTTTCAGTAGAGTTAATTTTTATACCATCAATTCCCGACAATGTCACCAATTGGCGAGTGTTCAATCATGACGAAGACATTTTAAATTTCTTGACTTCCGACAAGTCTTACGATGATCAAATCATTGATTAAAGTGATCATGACCTTCAAATGAAGGAAAATCAAGAATAAAACTCAATACCAAAACCAGTGGTTAAGCTAGAAGATCTTTATGATATTAAAGACAGGTTTAAACAGGTGACCAATTCAAAGCTCCAAAGTTCCACTTTAATATTTGAATTGATAAACCTAGGTACTGAGGAAAACCCTCAAAACATCAATTTGGGATTAGGACTTTATTTGGAAGAAATAACAACATTCATTAGGTTATTACGAAAAAATAAATATGTCTTCGCTTGAAAATATGATGATTTGAAAACATACGGTGCATCGATCATTCAACATACTATTCCAATGCTTTCTGAACAAAAACCAGTCCAACAGAAGTTAAGGAAAATCCATCCTAACCTAGAGAGTCAAATAAAAAGCAAACTAAATAAACTCTTGAAGGCTAAGATCATTTTTCCTGTCCGACATTCAAACTAGGTCTCCAATATGATGCCTGTTAGAAAGAAAACTGGTGACATCAGAATTTGCATAGATTTCAGAAATCTTAATAAAGCAAGCCAAAAGGATAACTTCCCTTTACCTACCATGGAGCAGATATTCCATTCAGTAGCTGGTTCTGAGTTAATGTCCTTTTTAGATGGTTTTTCAGGGTATAACCAGATTTTGGTCCATCCTGATGATTGGCTTGAAACTACCTTCAAAACTAAATGGGGAACTTATGCTTACCAAAAAATACCTTTTGGACTTATTAATGTAGGAGCTACATTCCAAAGAGCAATGGATATAGAATTCAAAGGATTGATCAATAAAAGAGTAGTTATCTATTTAGATGATATTACTGTATTTTCCAAGAAACGGTCTAATCATTTACATGATTTAAAGCAAATATTTGAATGTTGCAGAAGGTATGGTATCTCGCTCAATCCAAAATGGTCCTTTTTTTCTCTTAATCAAGGAAAGCTCTTGGGCTTCATTGTTTCCAAAGATGGTATTTATATTGATCCAGATAGAATTAAAGAGATTTCCAATATTCCATTCCCTCATAACAAAAATCCATGCAATCATTTTTGGGTCAAATAAACATTTTTAAAAGATTCGTTCAAGATTTTTCCCAGATTATTTTACCATTGAAAACAATGATTAAGAAAAAATCATTGTTTAGATGGGGATCTGCAGAAAAAGAGGAATTTGATTCTATCAAACAATCAATAGTTAACGCCTCTGCTTTAAGCACTCCCAATTTTTCAAATCATTTCATATTGTATACTCTTGCATCCATCTCGTCTTATGCAACAATATTGACTCAGATTAATGATCAAAACTTGGAGGTACCAATTTCATTTTACAGTTCAAATCTTCAAGGTGCTGAACTTAACTATTCAGAAGTTGAAAAGAAATCCTTTGCTGTGTACAAAGCTATCAAACACTACAGACCTTTCCTTTTAAAATCTCACACAAAAGTTATAGTTCCTTTTTCAGCAGTAAGACAATTACTAATTCAAAGGGAATTAGGATAAAAAAGGGCAAATTGGGTCACAGCATTACAAGAATATGACTTAGAAATCAAGCGAGCAAAGATTGTCAGAGGCCAAGGTTTTTGCAGGTTATTAGCAGGGGCATCCAATATTCAAGAATCAGAAGGTACAAAACACACTAAAGAAATCAATCAGATAAGTATCACAGATCCTCAATCACAATATGCAGATTTGAATTTTTATTTAAAAAATGGATAGGCACCTTCTAATCTTTCCTATAAAAACAAACATGCCATTAGCTTAAAAGAGAAAAACTTCATAATTGTAGATGATGTACTTTTTAGGCGGAATTATGATTCCATTTTATTAAGATGCCTAGAAAAACCTGAAGTGCAAAAAGTTTTGCAGGAGCTACATGACGGACCAGTAGGAGGACTTTTTGGAGCTGATACAACAGCCCACAAAATCATTCATGCTGGATATTATTGGCCCACCCTGTTCAGAGATACTCACGAATACGTAAGGAAATGCCGAAGTTGTCAAATCTCCAGTGGAAGACAAAGAAAACCAGTTTTCCCTTTGCAACCAGTCAACATTAAACAACCTTTCGAGCAATGGGGATTGGATATCACTGGGGAAATCACTCCATAGTCATCCAAACAACATAAGTATATCCTTACTGCTACTGATTACTTTACTAAGTGGGTTGAAGCAATTCCTCTGAAGACAACAAACTCTGAAGTAATTATAGAGTTCATAGATCAATTCATTATTACCAGGTTTGGTGTCCCAAACACTCTTGTTTTCGATAATGCATCTTATTTTTCTGGAAATTCTATGTTTGAGTTCGCTATCAAAAGAGGGTTTAAATTGAAATATTCTACGAATTACCATCCCCAAGGTAATGGTTTAGCAGAATCCACCAATAAAAATCTCGTCAAATCATTAAGCGAACTATTGAGCAGAATCATAAAAACTGGCATAAATATTTGATATTTGCACTATGGGCTGACATAATAACACAGAAGGCTTCCATAGGTACTTCTCCATTTAATCTTGTATATGGGAAGGAAGCAATCCTACCAACCAACTTATTACTTCGATCTCTAGCCTTAGTGCAGTTTATTGAAGAAAGTACCTCATCTTCTATTCAACTAAGACATGATCAAATTTTAAAATTAGAAGAAGAAAGGGAAAAGGCTAGAATTATACATGCAAAACATCAGTAAATTATCAAGTCATCTTTTGATTCAACTTCATCCAGTTCAAAAAAATTACAAGTTGGTGATCTAGTTCTGAAATGGGACAAAGCCCATGAGGATAAAGGAAAACACACTAAGTTCCAGAAAATGTGGCTCCGACCATTTCAAATC
>APFE030284500.1:0-11845 GCA_000404065.3 Pinus taeda
AGAATGGGTGGAGTTTATAACTTGTTAAATCTGTTTAGTATAAAATAAAAATTTCACAAATATTTTTATTCAATAAATTGTAATATACAAATGACCATGACAATAACACAACTAACAATGGTTGTTTGTTTTCCTTACAAGCATCATCACATATTTTTGTATGTTTCAAAATCACAAGTTTTCATGATGGCTTTTAATCAATATATATTTTTCAACAATACAAATAATCACAACATCACATGTGGCTATGACCATGGATTTTTTTGTAACCAAAATCATTCAATGTAAAATTAAAAAGATATCAAGTGGTCCTCATATTTATGATAAATCAAAACAAAATAAAAATAAAATTTAAAAGTTTATGTTTTATGATGATAGAATTTTAAATGTATGTGGTTTTATTTTAGGCTATCTATTTATTTGTTGTGCTTATGTTTCCCTGTGGTTGTTTGTTTGTGTATAATATTTTTACACATATGTAATATCATATACAACAAATAGTTTTATATTGAGCATAATTTGTATATTAACTTATTAATCTTTAAATTGTTGTTTAATTTAATTAATATGATTTTTATAATTAGTTACAGGTTGATGTTTTATGATGAATTTTAAATGTTTGTGATTTTATTTTATGTAATGTATTCCTCTGTTTATTTATGTTGTTGTTTGTGTATAATTTTAGAACACAAGAAAGGAAGGCCATTGCCCAAATTGTCTATTGATGCAAATCACCTTTATGATGATTTTAAAGACATAAAATATAATATGCAATAATTACAGTTCCAAATAAATTGAATGTGTATTAAACTATATATGTTCAAATTAGCATTTAGTTTGACAAAATTCCATTTACTTTTGCAAATTACCATAACGTCATGAATGGCTATGGATTTTCTTTTAAGTATGATTATTCAATGCATCTTCGAGAATAAAATTATTTTATATGTATTTTTAACCGATATATATTGATCATTAGTTACAAATCCATGTTTTATGATGGTACAATATTAAATATTTGTGTTTTTATTTCATATAACCTATTGGTTTGCTTTTTTGTGTTTGTATCTCTATAAATTTGTGAACACAAAAAAAAGTATTAGAATAACTTTATACAAATAACTTCTACGATGATTTTAAGCATGCATAGTATCCAATGCAAGAATTACACTTCAAATGAATTTAATGCTTGCATATCTTATCTATGTTAAATTTAATAAGGGTTCACTTATTTTGGTAAATGAACATCACATCATGAATGACAATGTATTCTTTTTTGTAACCACCAGTATTCAATGTGTGTATTTGAAAATCACAACTATTTTTAATTAATATATTCTTATACTTAATTTCAAATTTTTGTTTTATGATAGAATTTCAAATGTTTGTCATTATAGTTTATTTTGTGTATATGTTTGTGTTTGTGCATATTTTATAATTATGATACACAAATTAGGCAAGAGGATTATAGGATTATAAGTAAGTGGATTTGATTGAATTTATAGGGTTATAAGTCAAATAGATTTAATTGAATTTATTGTTGGTTGAGTATGTTCTAAATTATTTATTATAACAAGATTACTATATGTCAATTTCAAGCTACAATTTAGGTAGAAATAGGTTATGCATTTTATGTTTTACTTTGAAACTACAAATTTTTTACTTTAAAAACAAATAAATGTTATTTTAAAAATCAGTTTTTAATTTTTTCCTTTACTACGTGTTTCTAACTTTGAAATTGTCAATCTTTTACTTCAGAAGAAGTTTCTAACTTTGAAATTGTCACGGTGTTTCTAACTTTGAAATTGTCAATCTTTTACTTCAGAAGAAGTTTCTAACTTTGAAATTGTCAATCTTTTACTTCAGAAGAAATTAACTGTTATTTTTAAATTAAACTTCTAATTTTTTACTTCCCTTATTTTCAAATTTAAGAGTTAATTATTTTTGTTTTCTTTTTTTATTTAAGAGTTAATTATTTTTGTTTTCTTTTTTTATTTAAAGTTACCTTTCTTTTTGTTTGTCGAAATTTAAAGAATCTAATTAATATTCTGAGTTCTAAATATAGTTAAATTTTTGCTTTTTGTCTAAACTTTTGCCTTTTTGGGGTGTTGTAATCACTATTTCTTAAATTCAACCCTACCAACCCTACCATTTAGTTAAGAGCTGATAGAGTAATACGAATCCGATCAGTTTATTCATAGCCGTTTACTCATTGAATGCGAATTTCAAAATAGCAATCTCTCTCAATTGTTTCAAGACGTGCCCAATTGTTTCAATACGTAATAATTATTATATGAGGATGTTCGACCATAAGTCAGATTGAATCAGACTGAATCTATGAAGGGCCCAATTGTTTCAATACGTAATAAGTATTATATGAGGATGTTCGACCATAAGTCAGATTGAATCAGACTGAATCTATGAAGTTCGTGTGTTAGATCCACAATGTTGTTGCCTCCGTATCTGCATCTTTGTTGGGAGAGGGTCGTGTGTTTGATCTACAATGTCGTTGTCTCTATATTTTGTTTTGAGAGGGCATACTGAAGATATGAAGGTCGTGCGTTGCACCCACATTCCTCACCATCTTTGTTTGGAGACCGCCAGACTGAATATATGAAGGTCCTATGTTAGATTCACACTCTTCTGTATCTTTGTTGGGTCCTGTGTTCGATAAGCGCTCCTTTGTATCTTTGTTGGGAGAGCGGCTCTCTATCCTTGTTGAGAGAGCGGCGGACTGAATATATGAAAGTCGTGTGTGCATCCACCGTCAACCCAGCTAGCACCTCATAACTCTACTTCAAATCACGTTGGAGGTAAGGAGGCAATTTCTATCCATTCAAATTATCTTAACATTCTTGACGCATGCTCCCACTTATTCGATCTTTGTTTTGAAGTATTGATTATAAAAAATTTATATCGTTTATGGATAGTTTTGTGTGCACACCTCCTCTTTTTCGATCTTTGTTTTGAAGTGTTGGTTATAAAAAAATTCTGCATATGGATAGATTTGTTTGCACATGTGAAGCCATGCTTTTTCGGGTTTAGGATGATTTTGTTTGCAAAATCCTTCTTCTAACGTGTTGTTTATAAAAAAAAATTCTGCAACTATGGATATCGAGTTTAGGGATAATTTTGTTTGCACATTTAAAACCATGCTTCTTTTTCCAGCCTTGTTTTAAAGTAGAGTTTATAACTATTTGGATGGATATAGTTTAGGATAATTTTGTTTGCATATTTAAAACCATGTTTTTTTTTCAGCGTTGTTTTAAAGTATGGTTTATAAATTCTTCTTATGAATATTGTTTATGGATAATTTTGTTTGAGCATTTGAAATCATGCTTTTTTTTATCCTTGTTTTAAAGTAGGATTTATAATTTTTCTCTGCAACTATGAATATCTTTGGGAATAATTTTGTTTGTACATTTGAAACCATGCAACTATGGATATCTTTTGTGAATAATTATGTTTGTACATTTGAAACTATGCATCTTCTTTGAGCCTTGTTTTAAAGTAGGTGTATAATTTTTTTATGGATAATTTTGTCTGCACATTTGAAATGTTGATCACTTGTTTATAATTCTTTTTCTGCAACTATGAGAAATACTTATTGATTCTTTTCGTGTTATATTATGCTTTTGTTCACGCATTGCAAACTCTGACAGCTTAGTCATCAAGATTAGTCCTCAATTACTATATAGGCTCAATTACTATATCGGCCCAATCATGTGGATTGAGTTTTTGTATTATGGTTACTAAGACATCAATCATATATACCTGTAACCACAAACTTATGATAAAAAAACCTTAGATTAAGACCTTAACTTCATAGAAATTTATGAAAATCTTCATCTCTTTGGGGCTTTGTCAAAGGACAGATAGGAAAAGTTTACTGGGTGGGTGATACGCTTTGATGTCTCATTTGTTAAACTATATTTTAATATGAAAATAGATTAAATTTGAATTTGGCTCTGAGATTATATATTTTTAAAATTTTTAATACAAAAATAAATTTAAAATAGTTAGAATTATTTTTTATTTTTTCCTAAATATAATACTAAAATGTTGTCTATTGTGTTAATTTTTTATGTTCACAACTCTTTCAATTTGTTTTGTTATAATAGTTGAAATTGAATGAAGGTGTCAAAATACATCTTAGTGAGCCAATATATTAGAAATACACCAATACATTAGACATACATTGTAGCCCCCAAGGTATTGAAGGCATACAAAGAGTTCTTTTTGTAATCCTTTGTTTCATCCACCTTAACCTTATTTGGTTCCACTTGACACCACATATGTGAGATTATAATATCATTATTATTGGTGTTCCACCGTACTTAGTGGAGGTTTTATGAAGTTTGGTTGTGTTTTGTGTTTGTATGTTACTTGAGTTTTAAGAATTTAATTTTTATTTTTATTTTCAGAGTTTTTATTTTATTTTATTTTTTAATGATTTTATATAATTAATTTGTTGATTTTAAAAAGTTTTGGAAATTAAGAATATGAGTTGGGTGATTTTTCTAAATATTTTTTGATACTATTTATATCAATTTTTTTTTTTAAATTAATTAAATTGTTGTTCTCATAATTACCTATTTATATTGCAAATTGTTATACATATTATTTGTTATATCATCATGTATATATTGATATCTAAATTATCACTGTAAAGAATGAAGCAATAAGTATTATAAATAAAGAGAATGAAATGATATGTAGTTTTGATTTTTGTTTTTAAGGTTTTCTCATGAGTCAGAGGCCGAGGTGGATGGGGAGGTGGAGGTGGAGTAGGAGGAGATGTGGAGAAGGAGGTGGAGGTGGTGGTGGTGGTGGAGGTGAGGTAGGTGGAGTTAGAGGAGGAGGTGGTGGAGGCGGAGGAAGAGGTGGTGAAGGTAGAGGTTTTGGAGGAGGTGGTGGAGGTTGAGGTGGTCTAGGAGATGGAGGTGGAGGAGGAGGAGGAAGCACAGGTGGTGGACGAGGTGGTGGAGGAGGAGTGGGTGGAGGTTGGGGAGGTGATGGAGGAGGAGGTAGTGGTGGTTGTGGTGGTGGTGGAAGAGGAGGAGGAGAAGGTGGTGGAAGCGAAGGTGGTAGAGGAGGTGGAGGTGGAGGTGAAGGTGTAGGTAGAGGCAGAGGTAGAGGAGGAGGTGGTGAAGGTTAAGGTGGTGGAGGAGTTCATGGAGGTTAAGGTCATGGATGAGCTAGAGGTGTAGGAGCTAGAGGTGGAGGATGAGGAGGAGGTGGAAAAGGTGGTAGAGGAGGAGGAGGAGGAGGTAGATGTGGTGGAGGAGGTTGTGGAGGAAGTGGTGGAGGAGGAGGAGGTGGTCGAGGTTGGGGAGGTGGTGGAGGAGGGTGTGGTGGTGGACGAGGAGGAGGAGGAGGAGGAGTTTGTGGTTGTTGTGGTGGTGGAGGAAGAGGAGGAGGAGGTGGCAGAAGTGGAGGTGGAGGTGGAGGCAGAGGCAGAGGAGGAGGCAGAGATGCAAGTGGGTGAAGGAGGTGGAGATGGAGCTAGCGGAAGACGAGGTGGAGGAGGAGGAGGAGGTGGTGGTGGTGGTGGGGGTAGAGGTGGTGGAGGTGGATGTGGAGGAGTAGGTGGAGTTGGAGCAGGAGGTGGTAGAGCAGGAGGGGGAGGTGGTGGTGGTGGTGGTCGAGGAGGAGGTGGTGGTGGTGGTGGTCGAGGTGGAGGTAGTGGTGGAGGTGGAGGAGGAGGAGGAGGTGGAGGATGAGGTGGAGGAGGAGGAGGAGACAGAGCTGGTGGAGGAGGTGGAATTTGACATGGAGGAAAAGGAGGTGGAGGAGGTTGTGAAGGAAGAGGTGGATGAGGAGTATGTGGAGGAGGAGGAGGAAGAGGAGAAGGAGGATGAGGTGGTGGTGGAGGACATGAAGCTAGAGCTAGAGGAGGAGGGGGTGGATGGTGTGAATATGGAGGTGGTGGAGGAGGAGGCAGAGGTAGAGGTGGTGGTGGTGGAGTTGTTAAGGTGGAGGTGGAGGTGGAGGTGGAGGTGGAGGTAGAGAAGGTGATGGTGGAGGTGTAGGTGGAGGAGGAGGAGCAGGAGGAGGAGAAGGAAGTGGAGGTGGTTGTGGTTGAGTCGGTAGTGTGAAGGTGGAGGTGGAGGTGGAGATGGATTCGGTAGTGTGAAGGTGGAGGTGGAGGTGGAGGAGGAGAAGGAGGTGGAGGTGGTGGTGGTGGAGTCGGTAGTGTCAAGGTGGAGGTGGAGTCAGTAGTGTGAGGGCGGAGGTGGAGGTGGAAGTAGAGGAGGTGGTGGAGGCAGACGAAGTGGTGGTGGAGGGGGAGGAGGAGCGGGGAGGGAGGAGGAGGAGGTTGTCATGGAGGTTGTGGTGGAGGAGGAGGAATATGCGGAAGAGGAGGCATAGGTGGTGGAGGAGGTTTAGGTGTAGGTGGATGATAAGGAGGTGGAGGAGGTGGAGGTGGAAGTGGGGGAAGAGGAGGTGGAGGTGGAGAAACAGGAGTTGATTATAGAGGTGGAGGCAGTGGAGGAGCTGGAGGTGGGAGGTGGTGCTGGAGGAGGTGGTGGGGGATGTCTAGGTGGTGGAGGACGAGGTGGTGGTGGAGGAGGTGGAGGAGGTGGAGGTGGTGGTGGAGGATTTGATGGTAGATGTGTAGGTGGTGGAGGAGGAGAAGGAGGAGAAGGTGGTAGAGATGGAGGTGGTGGAGGAGGAGAATGTGGTGGAGATGGAGTTGGTTGAGGAGGTGGATGTGAAGGAGAGGAGGAGTTGGATTAGGATGAGTAGGATGAGGAGGAGAAGGAGGAGAAGGTGGTAGAGATGGAGGTGGTGGAGGAGGAGAATGTGGTGGAGATGGAGTTGGTTGAGGAGGTGGATGTGAAGGAGAGGAGGAGTTGGATTAGGATGAGTAGGATGAGGAGTTGGATATGGAGGAGGAGGTGGAGGTATGCAAGTTAATTTAAAACTCGTGTCTTAAATTCAATTATTAAATTGTCACCCTCTTCTCCATTGTTGGAAATGAAAGCTACAGTCTCATGAATCCAGGACATATAATTTTTGAAGTTGAAATCCTTTGATGATACTTATTTTTTAACATCTTATACTAAGTAATGAAAATTTTTCTTTATCGGCTATATTTTTGAACTCGAATATTGTGGGTTTATATGTGTTTGTGTTAATTTATTTTTTTATCGTACACGAAACTAACTTTCATTACATATTTGGCCTTTTAGTCAATCTCATTGCACATTTTGTGTAATTTCAAAAAAATGTGTATTGATCATCAATTATGAGAGTTTTGATTGGTGAAGAAATCACAATAGTTACTATAATAGTTACACATCGAGGAGTTGAAAAACTTATAGATGGTGATGAACCACCAAATCCTAAAGATGTTGGTTGATTTGAAGCGAAGTAATTGGACAACTATTTTTCTATTACATAATCAATGCATAAGAAGGAAAAAAAACTTGATGTAAAGATTAAATGAGGGATTCACCAATAATTTACAAGATTTTATAATTAAGTGAATGATTCACTAATATTTTACAGATTTTACAATTGATCTAAAGAACCACCAATATTTTACAACATTTTATATTTTAGTAAAATATTCCCAAAAGATGAGATATACTAGACAATGACCTTTGGTTACTAGTAGAAAGGAAAACAAGAAATGACATGAAGATAAGGAACATAGGAATAGAAGAGAAATGATGGAGTAGAGAGCCAACAAAGAGTTAGTTTATATTATATTCTCTTGAGAAGCCAATCACAAAAGATACAATGATGCTTTGCATATATATAATATTTATATATATATATATATATATAATATATATATATAATATATATTATATATATATATATATTGATGTCCAGATTAATCACAACAATTTAACTACCAAAACCAATTTAGGGCCTATCCAACTTAGATTGGTATTACTCGACTAGAATATTTCATCGACTTTATAATATCAATTCTCGAATTGTTTGGGATGGTCAACTAAGTTGACTAGCCCCTCAAACATCTCCCCTACCGGTAATTCCTTCTTTGTGACAAATAAGGGAAGATTTGGATTCGTACAAAATTTGATACACCATAAATTAAAAAATGTAAATGCTTATTGTGAAATAAAAGTTTGTCCATAAGGGTGGTTGGCTAACGAGAAGATCTAGTTTGATGGGCAATGAGAACTTCTAGAATTACATCTGCAATATTTAAAATGTGAATTCATCTTGTTTTCCCTTCCCTAGGTGGCCTATTGGAACAATCAAATTCAATTTCCTGAGTGTGATGTTGTTGTTCAGAGGAGAGACCACATCCTAAAATCTTGGCTCAAAAGAATTGAATTTATGTTGTCAGAAACATGATCAACATGATTGTGCTATTGCAAGTGTTGGTGTTGAAGTCATATGGAATGTTGTTTGATAAATAGTTCATGCAAGAACTTGAAGATGTTGATCAAATATAGACCATTTTCATACAAATATACTTTCATGGGCTTCAAATTATTTGAAATATTTGAAATATTCTACCTCGTCGACTAGTGACATGTACCCTAACAAATGTTGATTAACTATTAATTGATGTTCTAATTGTTGCACTTTATTAACAATTCCATGAAAATAATCAATAACATTGTCGGCCTCTACTTTTACTCTCTTCCCTTCTCTAAACTACTCTCACTCCTCCTGCTATAGTTGGTATTAAGATTTTTCTCCTGTAAAACCTAATTCTCATGGGTAGGCTTTTCTCGAGGTTGAGTTACTTGTCGGCAGAACAATTCTCAAATTAGAAATTATTGATTTTATATCTCATTTCATGTGGATGATAAATATATTTGGAAAATATTAAAAATAGTGGGCTCTATTATATAATGTTCTTTCTAACTCTTCTTTTTCCAGGGAAAATTCTTCATGAGCCTTTTGAATTTTAGTGGATATATTTTCATTCCCTTGAACTATTAGTTTATCTTGAAATAGTTTTATATGGGCAGTTATTTGCTCACTCTCGTCGACCAATTGTTGTACAAACTATTGGATTGCACTAACTGGATCATCAATTCTACCTATATTGTTGATATTAAGTTTTTATATTTCCTCGTTCTAACATTCTAACAAAATCTTCGTTTGTTATTGTTGTCTGTGATAGATCTTGCTACAATCCAACATCCAATTTTGTAAGTATCATTATTCAATGCATCTTTGAGAATCAAATGATTTTATAAGTATTTTTAATCAATATATATTGATAATTAGTTACAAATCCATGTTTTATGATGGTAGAATTTTAAATATTCATGTTTTCATTTTATGCAATGTATTGGTTTGTTTGTTTGTGTTTGCATGTCTATAAATTTTTGAACACAAAAAAAATAATTAAACTAACTTTACATAAATAACTTCTATGATGATTGTAAGCATGCATAGTATCCAATGCAAGAATTACACTTCAAATGAATCGAATGCTTGCATAGCTTATCTATGTTAAATTTAATAAAAGTTCACTTATTTTAGTAAATAAGGATGACATCATGAATGACACTATATTATTTTTTGTAACCAGCGCTATTCAATGTGTGTATTTTAAAATCACAATCTTTAAATTAATTATATATTCTATAATTAATTACAATTTTATTTTTTATGATAGAATTTCAATTGTGTGATGTATAGTTTATTTTGTGTATATGTTTGTGGTGGGCCCTTTATATTTTTTAAATGGTTTTTACCCATACATAAAAAATATTCATATATAAAATTTACACTTTAAAATGGAGTTGAAGTTTGCTAGCTTATTATCATGTTAAAATTGATATTAAATTTAATAACATCCCATTTATTTCTACAAATGATCATAACGTCTATTAATTAACACATATTTCAAAAATAAAAATAACTATAGTATCACAAATGATTATGATGGTAAAAATTTTGCGACCACAATTACTCAATACATTTAAAAATTATACCACAAAACATTTATCACAATTTGCAAGAAATTTTATACTTTAGAAAAGTGATTTCTATTTTTCTTATGGGTTTATTTTTTGTGTTTTTTTTACCTTTTTGTGTAATGATTTTACACATACATAATATAAAACCAATGAGACGAAAAAATTGAATCTTGTATTTTAACTCACTTATGTTCATTCAATTTGTTTACAAATATTTTAGTCAAAATATATTTCAAAAATACAAATGCGGAGTTGAATTTTTATCCTTTGATTTATATTTTTGTTTAATTTAATGAATTACTTTTCAAAGAAAATGTATAATTCATTTTAAAAATATACATCTATCTTTCTTAAACATGCTAAAGAAGTATTTTTCAAGGTTCTTATGTTGCCTCTAATTACAAAAGTGAATTGTAATAAGCGTGGGTAAATTTTTATTAGGGACTTTTTAATTGAATATGCCCCTACAAGTCAGGGTGGGTCAAATTATGTGTCATAGATCTGGTAGATGACATGTAAATATTTATTTTTGTAATATAAAAGAAAATTTGGTTAATTGTGTTCTCATTCTTGAAAATTTATTAAAGGATTACATATGAGATTAGACTCCTAATTCACAAGGAATCGGTTATGCCCAAGAAGAGGCAAGACAAGAAAAAAAGGTTCTCCTTTTTGCTAGAGTTGAATTGTTGGTTTTGTAGATGAAAAAGAAAACACATGACTCTAAATAAAAATGTCATTAGTGGAACTCACTTAAAAGGATTTATGGAGATAAAACATGTTGGATAAAACATAAAGGGATATTGGGAAAGAATGATTGTTCTCATACCCCAAAAGTAGCGAGATGCTAAGGGTCAAGGAAATGTAAATTGGAAGAGGACTACTATTTGTTCTCCTGAGAAGTAGGAGTTAGATATTTGGGGGAACTAAATGGAAACATATTTCTTTGTTGGGAGGAATGAAATAGCCTTTAATTTATTTCCAACATGAAAATATTAGATAAGTATATTCTATTCTAGTTGGGTTTTTCAAACAAAAAGGAATACGCTTGAATGTGTGCGAATATGCCAAAAGATATTATATAATCAATTTTAAGAAGCTTGTTGGTGGATTAAATTTATATAAGCACATCAGGTAACCCTTATCTCACGTTCATTTAAAAAATTAGTATGTTGTAAGCTTACTATTTAGAAAAGAACCTATTGCACGTAAGAAAAATAAATTAATACATAGTTAACTTGTAGAAAAATAAATGTATACCTAGTTTATTAATTGTTTTATTTAGGCCAAAGGACTCGAATCATACCAATTGGCAATGGAAAAAGCAGTCTTGGGTAAATTAATACTACGGCCTAAAGGAAAGCCTTTGAAAACTCCCATAACAAGGGTTCAACAAACGTCTTTCCTACTTTCTGTATAATAAGGATTCAACAAAATTTTGATAATAAAAACATAGAGTCACATGTGGTGTAAAATATGTTGGATGTTATAGCCTCGTTGATTCCAGAACATGAAAGTAAAAAAATTTGACGAATAAAATGCGGAATAAAAAAATTATTTATTTACTATCAAAACTAACAGTTTATATTGCTATAGGCCAAAGGACTCGAATCATACCAATTGGCCATGGAAAAAGGAGTCTTGGGTAAATTAATACTAGGGCCTAAAGGGAAGCCTTTGCAAACTCCCATAACAAGGGTTCAACACACCTCTTTCCTAATTTGTGTATAATAAGGGTTCAACAAAATTTTGATAATAAAAACATAGAGTCACATGTGGTGTAAAATATGTTGGATGCTATAGCCTCGTTGATTCCAGAACATGAAAGTAAAAATTTTTGACAAATAAGATGGGCAATAAAAAATTTATTTATTTACTATGTTATGAAACCAGCTCAAGAAAAGATAGAAAAGATAGATCAA
>APFE030284508.1:0-11423 GCA_000404065.3 Pinus taeda
CCAATTTTTGGATTATAAGGGATATCCATTTTGGTGTGGTTGTTGCCATTAGACATGGCACACTATCAAAGACTACCCCATCCCTTTCTTGGGAAAATTTGGGTATCGATGTCTATGAAATGAAGTTAGGTTGGGAGGTTATCACTCATAGAATGTTTCTCAAACACGAGATCCTTGATCAGATATGAATTCAATAAAATACGAGCCAAAGGAGAAACATGCAGAGGAGGAAATCATGAATGTTGGGAAAATGGAGGTTGAAGTCAAGCAGAGGGAATATGAAAATACTTTGCCCTCACTGAGACCCTCCACAACGGGTAATGGCTCTCCCTCATTTATGGTTAACAATTTAATTTGGTGTATTGTTTCTCTTGATATGGATTCTAGGACTTCTCCCCCGGTAGAAAATGTATTTATGAAATCATCCCCTCTTATTTCTGCAGATATGGTTTCCTTTATATTACTCTCGTCCTCAGCTTGTTTCCCTTCCCCAAAACACTTTGTTGTGAGAGATAAGTCAGATTCCTTATCTCATCCTTTTCCATATGACCTTCAATGCACGAGTGAGAAGGGGGACCCCATGGGTTGTGTTGGCGGATTGGGAGAACTTTCTCCAGCCAAATATATGGGTAAGCTGAGGGGTAGAAAATCTTACCTGATCAGGGCAAAGCACAAAAATAGTCAGGACATGGAAAATGGTAAACAAAAATTTATGGTAAGGGATCCATAGAGCATGGAAAACCCATGGTATTGTTTTATCATGATTTTCCTATGCTTTGATTGTAAGGACTTGGCCAACCTGTCTAAAAAACAAGCTTTGAAGTGTCTAGTGAATTCAATTAAGTTGGATATACTTTTCTTACAAGAAACTTTGGGGCTTGGAAATATAGCGAAGGAGGTGTTGGAAGCTCTGTTTCATCATACCATTAGGGTATTTGGGGAGGGACCTAGCTCTTGAACCTGACAGTTATTCTATAGAGTTGGCGATGGAATTGAAAGTACTCAAGGTTTACAATCCATTCCAAGATAGGGTGGTATTATGGGATAATTTGATGTCAAGATCATCTATGAAAGAGAAAAATATTATTGTTGGAGGTGACCTAAATTTCCCTTTGGGAATTTCGGAAGTTTGGTGTCCTCATTCGCTTGTGAATTCTCAACAAGAATATTTTAAGGACCACTTGGAAGCTCGAAATCTTTGTGATCTTGATCTAATTAAAAATTGGCATACTAAGAGAAATTGTTGAGGAGAGGAAGTAAGAATTGCTGAGGGATTAACCATTTTATGTTTGCAGAATCTGTCATGGAGAAGATGCCTTTATTTCTTCAATGGATTGCAATTGGTGGGGAATCCGATAATCATCCTATTTTTCTAGAGTTTACAGGAGAAAAAAAGCATGGAAACCTATTCAAATTTAGCCATGTACAGTTAAAGGATGAATCTTATAAAGAGTTGGTTGTTGAGCAGTGCCTCCCTACAACCTTACTCTTGCAGGGTCAAGAGTAGATCAATTTGCTACAAATTCTAAAGAAGTTCAAAAGCCCAAAATTCAATGGATTTCACAAAAAAATAAAAGGAATGAACAAACAATAAAATATGTGGAGATGGAACTCGATAGGATGGAAGTTTTTGAATGAGGGAGCTATAAGTTTGAAGCTGCTAAAGAAAGGACTTTTCTCTTGGAAAAAGAGAGTGGATAATTTTTAGTGGTAAGGAAGAAGAGTGGACACAAAAGGGTCATGTCATTTGGATCCAAAGTGGTGATGAAAACTCAAAATTCTTTTAGAATTATTCCATGGATCGTAAAGCACATAACACTAATTAGGATCTAGAAAGCCTCAGAAGGGTGAGTGCACTTTCCTTTCCACAAGATCTGTCTATTGCAAAAATTATTAGGATGACGCAAGCATTTCCTTGTTTTGTTGATGAAGACGAAAACAAGAATTTGATGGAGCCTATTATGGAGTAGGACCTCCGGGAGGTGCTTCACGAGTTTAAAAAATAAAATATCATTGGCCGAGATGGATGGACAATGGAGCTTTTTATGGGGTTCTATGATATTCTAGGATACAAGCTCCTTGGAGTTATTGAAGAATCACGCATCCTTAGAGAAATCCTCTATCCATTTAGCTCAAATTTTATTTCCTTAATCCCTATATTAGATGATCATTGGTCCTTTAATGATTTTATACCCATTTCCCTATGTAATTGTCTATATAAAATCATTACAAAGGTTATTGCAGATATATAAATGACATTTTCTCTAAAAATATATCGAGTGAAAAATTTTCTTTCCTTAAAGATAGAAGGATTCATGAAGCAATCTAGGTTGTTTAGGAAATTATCCACAATATAAAATGATGGAAGGAAAAGGGAATGGTGAGAAAGGTGGATCTGCCAAAGGCAGATGATTGGGGAGTTGGATTTATGCCAGACTTCTACCTACTCATTTCATTTTTGAGGTCCTTTTTATAAATTGGGTGATGAGATATTTGATGATTGTATCTTTTGTAGTCCTCATAAATGGGTTTTCTTCTAATTACTCTGAAGCTCAGAGTGGGCTCATGCAAGATTTCCCTCTTTCGCCCCTTCTTTTGTTGTGGGTTGCCAAGGGATTGAGAATGCTATTGATGTATGCTAAAAGAAGGGGGGATGTCCATGGTGTTTCAGTCATTTAGAATATAATTGTTATCTAGTTACTATCCATTGATGATGTAATGCTATTTTATGATGGGATCAGAAGGCAGATGGCTACAATAAATGAAGTGATGGGTTTATTTAAGAAGGACATTGGAATAATGGTAAATGGGGTGAAACCCTCTGTGCCTTGAAATGTTATGTCTTGGGATGAAGTATCTTATGCTCATAATTTGTTCTTGTATCTTCCCTTGGAGTTTGAATATGGTTTAAAATATTTTTGTTTCATCCTAAATCAGAATAATTATTGGAAACATGATTAGCAAAGGATTATTGCAAATATTGAGAAGAGAGTGAAGTCATGGTGCTTCAGATGGCTTTTAGGAGAAGGTATATTAATATTAATTAAATTTGTGTTAGAAGCCATCCTCGTGTTTTGGATGTCCTTTCCTTGGATACCTACTAGAGTTATGAAATGTATTTGAAAAAATTGTAGCAATTTTCTTTGGATGGGAAACAAAGACAGAAGGATTTCTCCCTTAGTTAGTTTGGAAAGTATTCCATTGCCCAAGAGATGGAGATATTGGGGTTTAAAAAGCCTTCCATCATTTACCAAATAGTTGTCTACCAAAGTTGGGTGGAGGATGATTTCGACAAAGATATTTTGGAGAACTATAACTCACCGAAAATACATATATCCCAGCTTAATTAAGGATCGAATCCACTCTCTGGAAAGAATAATATCTAATATTTCCATAATATGGAAATACATGATGTCCTCTCTTCTAGTCGTTGAATGTAGACTAGCATGGAAAATTTGGTAATGAAGAAAAAATAAAATTAGTTTGGACCCTTGCGTCAGATGTAGAGACAACTTCTATTCTCCTCATGAAATGGTTAACCTCCTTAATGCACATGGAAGTAACACATTAAATCAAGTTATTGATCATTGTGGAACATTTATTTGGTATCAAGGATGTGTAAATTCTCAACAATTAATCCTCCATCATGAATTTCACATATCATGGAATGGCCACAGATTGGCTTTAAACACAACTCATGTCTACATATAAGAGGACCCTAATTCTCTCTAGCGGGTGAATTCCTCATGGGGTGAAGATAATAAAAAAAGGTTATTTTTTCATATGTTATATTAGATATCTTATCTAATCTTCTCAGTGGTCGAAGGAGTTGTTGAAATTTAAATAGCCCGTCAAAGACTCACATCTTCTTATGGTGCATGGTGGAATCGAAAGTGTTGACGTGGCATCATCTACAAAATCAATGTATGAAGGTTTTGGGATGGTATATGCTATGTAAAAAGGCTAATGAATCCATATATCACTTATCTATATAATTATCATTTACTGATTCTTTTTGGAATGCCATCACAAACCATTTGGGAGTTATCATAAATTGGGAGGGCGCAGGTTTCAAGGAAGCCTTGAAGGATTGGTATGATCAAATTACTAAAAAACATCTCACAAATGTTCCTCTTCTTGTTTGCCGAGGTATATGTAATACAAGGAATAAAGAATATTTAAAGACAAAACTAATGTTATGGACTGGTTGGCTACCAAAGTTGTAACTAATTTGGAAACTATTCTTGTTGAAGAAGCCTCCTATATTACAAGAATCATAGTTGCTAAGGACATTGACAAAAATAATCCTTGGGGATTTTTTTGATGGATCCTTCCCTGATAATGGATCTTGTGGAGGAGGTGCTATACTATATGTCCAAAATTCGCATGTTTTCAAGCTTCAAAGTGGTTTGGCAAGGGGAACAAATGACTATGCATAAAATCTCAACCTCAAAATATTACTTCTCTTTGCTATCGAAAAAGATTATTTTTTTGTATATTTTTGGTGATTCAATTATCATAACAAATTGGTTTAATGGTTTGCAGCATTGTCACATTCACACACTGAGTCCTATCCTTGAGGAGGTTTTACATCTCAAGTGCTCATTTAACCAAATTTATTGCCACTATATATACAATAAGCACAACACTGAGCCAAATTTGATCTCTAAAGTTGGTTCTACACTGGCTTTGGGAGTTTGGAAAACATGTTATCAGATAAATGATACCTCAAGAGAATACTTTCATATACCTTTCATTAAAGGCTTACAATTGGAGATTCGTGAGGACTGTTGTTGTGCTTATTGATGGCTTTTACTAGTCATATTTGGATTTTTGTAGGCTACTTCATGTAGATGATTTCCTATTGGATGTTTTTCTTTGCTAGCGATAATGGATGATGTTTTTAAATGTTACATGATATGTTGTTGTATTTGGTGTTTATATCGGTAGTAATTGTGTTAGTCTAGTTTTAAATAGTCGGATAATTTCTTTTCTTTTAGATATGCAGAACATATTGACCTTCTCAGACATCTATGTTATTTGAGTGCTACATGCACATGCATAATTTAACTCTTATTACTATTAATTAAAGTTATGGTTTTTTCTTGAGAAAAATTAAATAATACTATATAGATGAAGTTAGGAGAATATAAATTTCAGGTTTTTTGGTGTATGTTTTTTTCTCAGGATGCCTAGAGGAATCTATAATTAAGTTGAAGTTATATTTGGAAAGGTTTGAAATGATTTCCATCATTATCACTTAACTTCTAGATGTATAACACACTTTAAAGCATGACATGAGTTTCCAATCAGAGGTCAGTGGTCTGAATTTAAAATTGAATCCTTCATGTAAAATTTTGCAACCTAGTTTATGTCTTATGGGCAGTGGATCGATATTGCAAAAGAACACAAACTAAGTGAAATTTTGCAGATTTTAATAGTGAAAAATAGACAACAAAAAAACATCACAAGACAACAATATGATCATGAATTTCACCCCTACTGGGCTACATGTCTACGTGTAGCTTCCAATAGTCGAAATTTATATTATATGTTCAAATTTGAATTTCATCAACATCCAATGCTCAAATTATAAAAATAACACTACAGTTGTGTCTCGAACACCCAAAAACCACTTTGTGGGCTCTTCTTGGACTCAAATAGGTTGAAAAATGGCCAAGTTAGGTCTCCTACATTTTTGTGCTCACTGTTTTGAAAATACATCCCCTTTTCAAACTTGTCAACGAAATTCCTCTTTAGTAAGCTCCCGAGGAAAAATTTTGCAATTCTAGGTGGCGGGTATAACCCACAAAACCTTTTTTGTTGGGTGAAAATTATCAAATGGTTAGGCAGATAAGACAGGTTGTGCCCAATTGTTCCACCCGTGGGTTGTTCATATGGCATATATATGATCGTGGGGTGTGAGCCACAGTCCACGCACCTATTTAGCCCTACTTTTGATAACGCTATAGTTAATGTGACTGGGGGTTGGAGGTGTGTAGAGTGACATGCACCTGCCCCTTCTAAAACCCCTATCATGGTCATGTTATATAGTAAAACCATGGTTTCAGGTGTGTGCAAGGTACCATGCACCCTGCAGCTCTTCTCCAAGACCTATGGTAACATAAACAATATATAACTTGGGGTTGGATCGGTCAGGTGCAAATATCGACCTAACCCTCCCCTTAACAACCAAAAATAACCACCTTAAATATACATTTGTCACATAGTTCTAATAGGAATTGTCGATGGTGCAATGTTAGGGAACATGTTCCATAGTTGAGAGGTCATGGGGTCAAACCCCATTGAGTTTTGTCATTCAATCAACTAAATTTTTGGCACCAAATATTAGGCCACTTGGAGGCCTTCCATAGGACCACATGACAACCTTTCATTGGGACATGTGGTGGCTTCTATTTTCCCCCCAAACAAAATTCGTCTTCCAATGGAAATATGCCACTTGTCATGATGGGAATTACTTGTCTGACAACTGTACCTCCCAGTTAGTCCTCTGATGTCAACACCATGTCATCGTATGGTCTAGCCACTCAACCCTCCAAGTCGAATTCTTAGCTTCTTCTCAAAAACTATAGAATACAATAACTTTCTCATACGTTTTCAGATTGAGGCAATTCAAACATCGTTGGAATGATAACTATGAGATCTATGATTTGGCACTAGTTTTGGGAGAGTTTGAGGAATTTTATTTTTGCACATATTTTTTATCCCCTGGATCATTCCCCCCCATGGGAAGCTTTTGGACCACCAAAAGTCTATTTTTACTCATCATGCAAGTGATGGTATAGATACCTCACTTTCTGAATCTCTATCCACATTGATCTTCTTGGATTATTACAATTATACCCCACTCCAAGATACTCTAGATTACTTATTCTTGAAGTCCTTATCCTCTTGTCAATAATTGAATCTTCCTGTAACTCATTTAAATATTCTGGAGAAAATTATTCTATAGATGGAATTTGAACATTCTCTTCTTGATCATCAATCATTGGAGGCTCATACAATCTTAATTTTTTCACATTCACAACAAAATAAATTTGCATGTAAGGTGGAAAATCTAATTGAAAAGCCTCGTTACCAATCTTCTCCATGATTTTGAAAGGACCATGTCTAATTAGCTTGAGATATTTACCTTCACCTTGTAGTCTTTTCCTTGCAGATGTATAACCAAAATTGATCTCCCACTTGAAAACCATGATCAACTTGATGCTCATCCTGTATTTCTTTGTACTTATCTTTGCATTTTTCTAGTTGTTCTTGTACCCTTTGATGTAGAAGCTAAATTTGTTCAACTAAATGCTTGGATTTGTCTACATCAGTATTTTCATATATTGCAATATCTTTACCAAAGATGAAATCCAACGGATAATTTGGAAAATAACCCAAAAAAGCTTCAAATGGAGATACTTGTGCAGATGAATGCTTGGCACGATTGTAGGCACGCTGGATGTAATGCAAAATCTCATCTCAAAATTTAGGATTCTTACCACAATATCCTCGAAGGAGATGCACTACTATAATTTTCACTACTTATGTATGGTTGTTAGTTTTTGGATGAGATTCAATGCTCTTATTCAACTTTTTGTCCATTAGTTCCCATGAACTTAACCAAAATTCCTAAAAACCGAGAATCTCAGTCATAAATAATAGAATTGGGTAACCCAAACTAAACCCATACATTTTCGAAGAACATATTTGTAGTTTTTTCAACTATAGCTTGTTTCTTACATGGCATCAACAAAAACATTTTTCTTAAATGATGCATACCAACATATAGATAATCATGAATTTTCCTAGACATTGGTAGTCCCCAAAAACAATCCATAGAAATACTTTCCCAAGGATGATAAGGAATAGGAAGTGGAGTGTAAAACCTAATTTCCTATTACTTAGCTTGGTAGTAGAGCACGTAGAACATCCCTTCACATATCCTTAAACAATTTCATTCATGCGAGGCCAATAATAATACCTTTAAATTTGAACAATTTTTTTTCCTACACCAAAGTGGGTAGCAATAAGAAAAGTGTGGGCTTCCCTTATGACATTGAATATTTGACCCTACAGAACAAATAACTTTCCAAGATGATACAACAACTTGTTATGAACATGATAATTCAACTCCTCAACATGAATTCCTTAACTTAAAGTTTCATAAACATGTTTAAAATCTTTATCATGATCATAATATTCAGTATAACTTTTCATGCATTACTGAGTTATGCTTAAGAATAAAATATTCATTGATAAACATGTCTGCAACTTTGTTGCATATACCTTTCCTATACCTTATTACCAAATCAAATTGTTGTAGGAAACCCGTCCACCTGAAATGTCTAGCTTGTTGTAGCTTGGTTTGTGATTGTAAATATTGAAAATATTGATGGTTCGTATGAATAATTGTTTCTTTACCCATCAAATAATGCCTCCATTTCGTCACGCTTTCTACCATAGCATACAACTCTTTATCATAAGTTGGATATTTAATTATGGCATTGGTAAAGGTTTCAGAATGATAACATATTGGCTTACCATGTTGCATGAAAACTACTCACATAGCATATTCACCTGCATCAATTTGAATTTCAAATGGTTGCTTAAGATCTGGAGGTGCTAGAACTGGTGTTGTACTAATTTTATCTTTCAAAGTTTTGAAGGTTTTTTGTTTCTTGCCTCCCCACTAAAAGACTTGTTTCACACTTGTCGAAACATGTAATGGTGCTATAATGAGTGAGGAGTTACCGATAAATTTTCTCCACTATTTGGCTTCTCCCAAAAAGCTCCTAATGTTTCTTACATTGTTGGGTTTACGCCAATTCACAATGACATCAAATTTTTAGCGGTCAATCTTCAAGTCACCCCTCCAACAATATGACCCAAATAAACTAAATATATTTTCCTAAATTCACATTTATACATCTTCAAATATGAGTTCACCTTTTTCAAGACATCTAAAAATTTCTTCACATTCTTGGAATTCTCTTCATGAGTCTTACTAAAAATCAAATTATCATCTAAGTATACTATGAAAAAATCATCAAGGAATGGTCACAACACATCATTCATAACTCTCATGAATGTGGAAGGTGAATTTCCAAGCCCAAACAACATAACAAACATTCAAACAAACCTTGTTTTGTCTTTAAAGTATATTTCCAAATATCATCTTCAACAACCCCTATCTGATAATAACTGTTGCTGAAATCTAATTTAGTAAAGTAAACAACTTCATTTAACTGATCTACCAAATCATCTATTTGAGGAAGAGGCTAATGATTCCTTACCATAATCTCATTGAAAGCTCAAAAATACACACACATGTTCCATGTACCATCTTTCTTTGCAACCAAAACAATAGGAAACCCAAAAGAACATGTGTTAGGCATGATGACCACGTTGTCAAGAAGCTCTTGAATTTTCTTCTTGATCTCTGCATTCTCCAAAACTAATATTCTATAGATGCCGATATTTGGAAGTGAAGCATCTTGCTTCAAGTGAATCTCATGTTGGAATCATCTTTATGGAGGTTCACTTTAGGTTCGTGAAACATTTTTTCCAAAGTATTAACAATTTCAACCAATTCACGCTTGAGTTTAGAGTCACATCCTATGAAATATTCAAATTCAGTAGTATCTTTGGCTTTAATCATCAATAACACAAAATTCATACCAACATTTATTAACCCTTTCACCTAACCAACACAAACAAGAGATAAGTTCAACATCTTGTGATGCTCTTTAACAATATACTGAACTCCATATTTAAAAAGATGATATTTATTCTCATGATGATAGAATATGGTTTTCGGTCATACATGTGTATACTCCCTAAAAGAATCTCGAAAATATCAAGTGGTACAACATCAAACTCTACCTTATCTATAAAATTACTAGTGATGGCGAATTTGAGTTTACACTTTCTTGTCACTTGTAATTCCGCATCATCACATACCCAACCCAAAGGGTAAGATTTAGTATGAGTTGAATTTATAGATTAAGTTTCATGAAAATTTCTTCATATATAAGATTGACTTGGGATCCATTATTGAGCAATGTATGAACCTTCATATGTTTTGTAATGACCCCCATATGGAAAATCTCAATTCTTTCGTAATTATTTTGAGATTCAATAGGTTTACTAGAAGAATTAGTACTTGCATCAAAAGCTATAGCTTTCATTCCCATGCCTCTGATTTTAGTTTCATCACCTAGATTAGATCCTACATAATTGTTGGGACAATTAACTTATCGAAACGAACAACCAACTATCAAACACCAAACTATTAACTTGAGGTTTCCCCTTCTATTTGAAGGGTTTTTGCAAAGTTTGAGCAAGAAGTGTTACTAGTTCACTAAAGTAGTGACTAAAGGATCAATACTAAAGGAATCAATAATTAAACTAGAAACAATTCAAGGATTTAACCCACAAGCAACTAGTACTTCGTAGAAATGATCTACAAACATTAAATTATAATTACTATCTAATAGGAAACAAAAAAGAAATAAATATACTATTAAACTGCTACTTAGGGAAAAATAATATCCGAGGTCAAGAAAAAACAATACAAAACTATATTGTAAGTAATGAAAAGAAATAGGTCGCATGAAGAGATATTATACTACTACAAGAATAGCAATGATATAGCTATAACATGTAGGAAAAAAAATAAAGTGACAATGAATTCCAACTAACTTATTGAAGAACAATCTCTATAAAGAAATATTGTGATTAAGTAAACATTCAACCCCAAAATTAACCTAACAGGAAATAATGTCAATAGAAAAACACAATATTAATGTTACAGCTAAGGAAAAAGCCTCTTCCAGAAGTGGGCGTGAACCATTGCAATCGAACTATTTGAAGAGAGATCAAAATAATAAGCTAATTCTTGATAATGCAAACTTGCATTTTATTCAAAAGAGGATGATTACAGCTTTGAATGAGATTTTTAGAATATGTATAAAAATATTCATTCGCAAAAACTTGTATTCGGAACATAAGTCTCATTTTTAAACTACAATCATAAATGACGAAAACAACAATTCTTCTCAACAAACAACAATTACGAGAATCTAAAGATTCTCTCGACGCTCTTTTTAGTTACAAAATAGCTCATATTTTATATGAAAGTTTATTCATTATTAACGTTGGAAAATAATATCATTCATTTTTATTTGAATGACTAAATTGAAATAAAATTTTGGATTTCAGTTATTTGTGGTTCATTTCTTTTAAGTTGAATATTGGAGTATGCAGAGTAATATTTAGACTTGTCAACATTTCAAATCCCAACAGGGATCCACCATGAGGACAATTACTGAATGATAGTAGAAGAAGAGCTCATGAGAAGATTAATAGTGTTAAGATATTTTGATTTTAAGGAGATGAGGTCGAATTTAAAATTT
>APFE030284510.1:0-26235 GCA_000404065.3 Pinus taeda
AAGTAGTTGTCTTTAGTGTGATTTTTTGGATTTTTGGGTGTGGGAATTCCGCAGAAAAATTTAAGGTAAAATCTTGATTTGTGTTATTTAAAATAGTTATTTTATATGGATTCAACAACCTGAAAACCCCTCAGGCACTTCAATTGTGCACGTATTATCCATCAAGTTTGTGATTTCAGTAAATTCTTGTCAATTTTAGAAAAATTATACCAGAAAATTTCAACTAAAAAACTTCCAAAAAATCACACTAAAAAAAACTAATTTATCAATCATGCACTGCTATGACTCAAAATTCTGGAAAAGTTGACCGCTGGGTTATGTGGAAAAGTTGACAGCTGGGTTATGTGGAGGAACGAGCTGGCCAGAGAGACGGCGTGGAGCTGGTCACCGGGAGTTCGCCGGCAGGGGGGTCGATGAAAAATGGCGATTCTATTTCCACCACAAAATTTTAATTAATGCCTTCTGACATGTGGGGGAGATAAAGAAATATAATGCGCCCGGTCATGACTGGATGACAAAAAAAACCGGTTATATTTCTTTATCTCCCTCACATGTCAGGGGGCATTAATTAAAATTTTGTGGTGGAAATAGGAATTTCCAAAACATGAAAAATGAGCGTTGACAGATGGAAATATGGGAGGCAGCTGGCCAGCAGTTCTGACAAGGTTGTCGGTTGGTGTTCGTCGGCAAGGTTGTTATGAATTATTTACTCAGATTAAAAAAATTAGTGTGTCATGGTTTCTTATGGAAGTATATTTTGAGAACTTCAAATAATATTTTTAAACTAATTATTATCGCTTGCTTAGATTATTAGAGAAAATACGTGGGAATATCTCTCTTTTTTTAAGCATATTGCTTCTTTTGTAATGTTAAAATATATTTTAATGTGTGTAAGAGTTTTGAAAAATCTTTACTTTAAATATATAAAAAACAGAAGCAAATAGTTTTTTATGGTGGAAAATTCCAGAAGGTTTAGTTTAAACTAGAGATGAAATGGTTTTGTTATGATATTTTTTTCGTTTATTTTAATTAAAATTTGTAAGAAATTCTTTAAAATTGGAATTTAAGTTATTTACTAATACAAGCATATTATTAAATGTGGTTAATAGGTCTATATTAAACATATTTATTATTATTTATTTATAAATTAGTAAAATTTGTAAATAAATATTTTTTAATAATAATTTACTTAATAAAATAATAATAATAAGAATAAATAAGTAATTATTTTTAATTAATTTTTTTCCATTTTTTGTGATTATTTTAGTTTTTGTTTAAATTAAAAATTTATTTCATTCAAGTCAATTATCTAATAACTTTTTCATTTAAATTAATTTTTCAAATTTTATAATCATATTTTAATTCAAAATCATTTTTAAATAAAAAAAAAAAAAAAAACATATTTTTAGTTGACTACATTATTATATTTTTTCAATAATTATTGGCCATGGTTGACCATGGTTTATTTTCATATTGAGAAACAATCTATGTCACACTGTGATGTTGGACTATAAATGACCATGATCAACCATGGTTGACCATGCGTGACGATGATTGAACATGGTTGATTTTCATATTGGAACAATCTTTGTCACAATGTGACATTGGACCATGGTTGAACAAGGTTGACCATGATTATAAACCCAAGGGATTTATATTAAACCCTAGGATTAATATTGTAAATCTTATGAATAATATTATACCCTAAGAATATGAACCCTTAGATTAATATTATACCATAGGAATATTGGACCATGGTTGACCATTGTCAACCATAAAATATTATAAACCCTAAAATAAACATGGTAGACCATCGTTGACCATGGTTGATTTTCATATTGACACAATATTTTCTACAATGCGATGTTGGAAAATGGTTGACCATGATTGATTTTCATATTGAGATCATCTTTGTCACTCTTTGTCACAATATGACGTTGGACCATGGTTGACATGGTTGTCATAATGTGACGTTGGACAAACATACAATCTTCATCACAATGTGATCATGATTATTGACCATGATTAACCATGGTTAAGCATAGTTGATTTTCATAGTGATGCAATATTTGTTGCAATGCGGCGTTGGGCCATGGTTGACCATGATTGATTTTCATATTAAGATAATATTTGTCACCATGTGACATTGGACCATGGTTGACCATGATTGATTTTCATATTGACAATCTTCATGACAATGCAATGTTGGACTATGGTTGAGAAGGGTTGATTTTCATAAACCCAAGGGATTGATACTAAAAAATGCAAGGGATTATAAACCCAAAGCAATAATATTAAACCCTAAAATAAACATGGTAGACCATCATTGACAATGGTTGGTTTTCATATTGATACAACCAAGAGATTGGCATGCCATAACATAACATGAGTGAAACAACAAAAGTTGTTCTTTTGGAAAATGTTTAACTTTGATATCATGTCAAATAGAGGAATAACTCAATAATTTGAGGATTGTGTTATTTGCTAAAAGTTGTCAAATTGAGGAATAACTTAATACTTTGGCAATTATCTTAACTTCTAAAAGTTGTATATATACAAGGAAGTGGCTATTCATTTTATATTTTATAAGAAATTATAGATGTATCTAGTGGTTGTTCATTTCTCCCACTTCGAAATTATTTCCAAGATTATGTATGTATTATAGGGATTTTATACATCAACATGGTGTAATTTGGCTTGTCAAAAACATTATCAATTATATTATTATTATTATATTATTAAATTGACAATTCCTTAATGAAAAATAATGTTAAGCTATGATGTTTTCATAAAGCAACAGATTACAATGTAATGATCCTAAATAGGAAATACAAGTGATACCAACAAATATTCTACGCAGCAAAATACAAAAACGTAATATTCACCAAGCACCCATAGAGAAACTGCAAATGAAGAACTTTTGAGCCATTTTATTATATTTCTACAAGTGAAATACAATAGATAGTGGAATGGTGCACCTGGGCTTGCCTCAATGGACAAGCAAGACCAAACCCAGGTAGGAAAATCACCCAGCTGAAAGTTGCCCAACTGTTGCACTAATCTGCACTGTGCTGCTGAGAAAACCATTGCCCTACTGAATTTTGAATGGCTGGAAAGTGCACTAAAACTGCCCAAAAATTTATATGCTTTTAACCTCGGACTCCTTGGCCAAAACCCATAAAAACCCAGAAGGGAATTTGGTTGGTTTTGATTTCTATTTTTCGACCCACTTGGAGTCTCACCCGAGCTATGGTGGCCAAATTCAATCTGCTGGAAACTACCTACAAATCCCTCGGCAAACTCCTCCAAAATGTTGGGTTCACCCCTGCTATCCAAATCCTAACTTCCTGGATGAACTCTTGGCCTAGATCAACTACTCCCAAACACCATGAAATTCTGCTGAGTGGTCTCTACGCTATCCCTCTGCCCATAAATGTGAATCGCTAGTAAGCTGGCTTAGCTAGCTGAAAGCTCCAGCAAAAATTCTTGCCCAATGTTTCTACCTCAGCTCCCTGACCTCTCAACAAGCAATGAGATCCTCGCTGGTCTCAAACTCCCTCTGCGTGATTCTTGGGTGCCCAGAAATACACACTCCCCTCTCTACGTTGGTCACTGATGTGTGTTGCTGCCCAAGAACTCCTGAAAACTCCTGTAGAACAACCTCCCTAGAGTAGGCACAAATGATCCCCCGATGTAGAGGTTGAATCCTCCGCTTGAGAAACTCATGGCTATACAGTTGGTAGACTTGCTAAACAACAAAGGGTACAAATGAGTGTTTGTTTGCAAATGTCAAAGATACCAAATGGAGGACTCCAAGCTCTATTTATAATTGCTAGTCTCTCCCTTGGCGGTCCCACCTTCCATTAATAAAATATTACTTTTCGGCCATTCTTCATTAAAATAATAATTTCCACTTTTCTCCCACAAAATAATATTTTCTCCTTTTTATTTAATACCACCAAAAATTGGCAAAACTCCTTAGTGAATTTTGCACTCATAAAAATTGGGAACATTATAGTCCTCCCTGCCAAAAATTGTTTGTCCTCAAACAATATCCTACTGCTCCAAACATTGGCCTAGCTAATGCTAGGGTCCCAGATGTGCCATTGCACCACTCCTCGTTATTGAACATCCTGCCATACTAGTGACGATCCCCATGTCAACAACGAATCACCAGATTCCAATGGAATATTTGAATGATCTCCCCTTGTAGAAACCAACTCACCCCTAAGGGTAGATGAACCACCAAATCTTGTTGTACCTAGATCCCATGCTAGTCTCAAAAGGGTGCCACCATGCTGACATTGTGCCACTCTGACTATGTGAATGATCTCCCCTTGTAGAAAGCAACTCACCCCTAAGGGTAGATGAACCACCAAATCTTTTAGTACCCAGATCCCATGCTAGTCTCATAAGGGTGCGATCATGTTGACATTGCGCCACTCTAACTATGACAAACCTCCCATCATGCTCAGATTGTATCCTCCCCTCCCAAAACCTAATGGTGGGATATCTGTGCAGGCCAAGCTTATCCTACCCAGGAATCTCCGTGATGTCAATGTCTACCCATCCACTATCAATCTCAATCCTCAACAACAACAAGATAAATCTACCTCGCCATACAATGGAGGTTTCAACAATCTCCCATGCGTCACACCCAAGGTGAACTAGATCACTCTCTCCCATGAACATAATCATCATAGAATGGAGTGTCAACTCAATCCCTAGATCCCATAGCTAGACCTGCTGCAGCATAGCTCTAACAACTGCTAGAATTTGTATGTTCCCTGTCCCTAATCCCTATATGACACTGAAATATAAGCCCCATATATCATGAACTAATCTGATGCATGCTAAACTTCCTTGTGCCCGCCACTGCGTAGTACCGATGACTGTTGGATGCCACATGTGCCAAATAACTACCTCCCGAAGGCAGCTAATAGATGGGTGTCTGATACTCATAATCGACTCAGTGTATGTGGACCCATCTCGCTCCTGCCAACCATCACCACTGAGTCTGCAATCCACCCTCTCAATAATGTGCCAATACAATGTCTGGAGGTCAAGCACATATTGGAAAGTTGCCTCAATCGTACACGGTATCCTCTGCTCATGCACGGTCCTAACATGACCTGTGGAAAGAGTGACATGTGTCTCCCTCGTGACTTGCTCCCCAAATGTACGCTCACTGATGAACAATATGTCACCCCTGCAGATGATCACATCATCCCCCAACTTTTGGTTGTCAGCTCGTGGACCAATCCAATGTCACCACTGAGAAGTCTCTGCCCTAGTGCGTTGAGTGTCATCCCAATATCTCGAGTGAGCTCCTTGTCCCTAGCTGCTCGCACCCAGAGTATTAAAGGACAATAGCCAAATCGTCTGTGCCTGTAAGTGATGTATAAGAGGTACAGGCATGTGAGTCCCCATGGATACCATTGAGTATTTCTCCTCTGCATTTCCGTCGATCCTGGGTGAAGTACACCCAAAGGTATGCTCGGTGTCTCCGTCCATAAGTCTCCTTTGAGGCAACTCTATAAGACCTCGTTGTGCAACACCATATGCCCCTGCATCCCACCGAGTATCCTTGTAGTCCTTGACCTGGCACTTTACCTTGGAGCCTATTGTTATACACCAATGGATACCCCGTGCTACTATTGCACCATCCTGTATCGTTTCATATCCTTCCTTTGTCACCTTATCTCGCTCTCTCCACGTGTACTCGATGCGATGTGAGTCGCCCAATGCCAACCAACATGCTACATCAAGAAACCACGCATCTCCATGCTCCTATATGTTTAAAATAACTGATTTGCCACCTTGGGTGGGAAAACGTCAACATTGCGTATATGTTAGTGCTCTTCTCTTTCCAAAATTGCAATGTCCATCAAATTTTATGAGTTTTATTTAATGTCTGCCGAATAAGTAGGGTGAATCGCGAGTCCTTTATTGTACACTAAATATTCAATGTAGCAGACTTAATAAATCAATTAGTATCAAGATTCACCTATATTGAAAACTTGCCAATTCACTGCATTGTGCAATTTGCAATGAAGGCTGCCTATAGAGGACAACTACTCAATGTTGTATTTGGTAAAGAAATTGAATGCATTTGTGGCATGTCACATAATAGATTAACCCTTGCACATAACCCTTTCTTCATTGAAGCATAGTTGTAATTGGTAAATCCTGATTCGCAACTACCAGTGAATCGTGACACCTAAATACCTAAGTGCACCTATTATTGAACACAACCCGAACTCTTCCAGGTTTTATATATTTTCCTTCATTTCTTCAAATTCTTGGTTTTTTGCATTTTGTTTTGTAAGTTCCGTGAGAACTTCCAAGGATTCGTCCTCAAAACCAAAGTCGGGTGATAATCTGGTTAATACTCTGTTGATAAAACAATGTACGTAATCTAATGACTACATTATCTCATTGAGAAAAATCTCTCTTAACCTTCCTTGAGTTGTTATACATTTGATGGGTGTAGGACACGGAAGCATTGGCCATGTGCTGTATTGGGTAAACATATACTGAAATAGACATGAAGAGAATATGATAATGGGCATAATCTAATTTAATGTCACAACCTAGCTAGGCCAACCTCAATTGATGTTTGATCTACTACACTGATTGAGATGGATTTATGTGTAAGACCTCTTTATGTGTGAGACATGAAAGCCTTCTCTATAGCTATTAGATTATTTAGTTTTAGGAGGCGTACACACCTTGCCTTATTCAGTTGTACCAAATTTACAAAAACTTGAAATAAGTTGTGGTGAAACACAGATTTACTTGCTTGGTTTTCTAAACTTGATGTTTCCTTTATTGGGTCCTATAAACTCATATTAGCAATTGATTTCTTTACCGAGTTCTATAAATTTATAATTGTTATTGCTAGAGAATTGGTTTATGGTGGATTTCAAAAGTTGGATTTGCCTATTTGCAAATTTTCACCTTTTTTGTTGTATTGACTTTACATGCTTGCGCCTATAGTTGTGCTTGAATAGCATAATTTTGCATTGGATTTTGGCATTTAGTTTTATGTCTAGGTAGTTATAGAGGTATAGGAAGATTCTAGTCTTGCGAAATTTGTAGTTTCATTTATTACATTGAAAGTGCATATTATTCTGGTTAGTTATGACAGATTCCCAAAATTATGCATTTTGGGTCTTTTGAATTTTTTAGAATCGAAAGTTTTATGTATTCCATTATGTGATTTTAAATTATATTATATGGATTTCTTTATTGGGTGAATTCGTGTATCACTCTTAAGTTAATTTAATTGAGTTGTATTTAATTTAATTTGTGGGCTTTGGGTGAATAATCACAAATAATATAATCAAAGTAAGAGGTTTAGTCATGTTGACACATGGAGTGTTTGTGCTGCATTATTTAATTCCTCAACTAGAAAGCCAATTTTGTAGATTCTAATTTTAAAAATAATAATATATATTTAAAAAATAATAAATTAAATATTAATATTTATAATATTCATTTAAAATTATTTACCTATATGTTAAATATATAGTTTATGTTGTTAATGTTTTTGTTAAATTAAAAATTTCATAAATAACTATTCAACTTAATATTGTTTTCGCTAATAAAAATAATTTGGATTTTATTGCTAACAAATATGTTTATTATTTAGTCATTATCATTTAAATGTATACTTATGAAAAGATGAAAAATATTGTTTTCTTAAAATGATGAGTAGGCTGTTTTCAAGATTTTCTTCATCCAAATATTATTAATCTTTTATATGATTTATTTAAATTTTTATTTGATTATTTATTTTTTAATTTCAATTATTTCATCCTATAATATTGTAATTACTACACATTTCTCTATATTATATATATAATGCTTAATATTCACCTTAATGAGTTGTAAAACTTAATAGTCATTGTAATGAGTTCTAAAGGACACCTTTAAATTTGCATATTTTGAAGTATCTTATAATTTATAATTTAATAGTGTGAATTTGCTCTTTGACATGGATGATATTACCATTGTTACAATCTGGGTTAAAGCTTGGATTCTTAAAAACCTTGATTTTTATAGGATCTTTTCATTGTGTTTATCTTTTTTATTATTATTTTTTAATGAAATTTATATTTTAACCATGAGATTTTAAAAAACCATGAGATTGGCATGTTTGTTTGAAGATGAAGCCTTTTGCGAATTTATTAAGTTCGTGCAGATTAATTTTTTAATATATTTTTAATTGATGAATTGAAATTCATGTATATCTAATTAATTTATTTATTATATATATGTATATATTATATATCAAAAAATATCGTTAAAAAAAAATCAACTTTCTGTTGAAGAGATTTTTGGATGGTCTACTACATCTCAAGTTCCATCGCCTACATGATGATACTGAATGTGCACAGTTCATGCACATTATTCAATGTACTTTTTGAGCATTTTACATAGTTCATGCACATTGTTCTTTTTGTTTGAAACTTATTTCACAAAAAGTGTTCTTTTAATGAGATTGACATTGAAGCGACTTAAAAGAAAAACATGGTATGTATATTTCAATTTCTGTTTTGTTAAATTTTGTTGTTTAATTTAGTTGCAACAATATCTACATTTACTATTTTCATGTGAGAGTAATTATGAATATAATTTACAAAAATTAGATAAAACCCGTAAAAATTAATATTAAAAGTCATGTGAAGAGCAGTTTAAAAATAAAAATGTCATAATTTTTTTAATTTTTTTAATTTTTTTTGGAAGGGGACGGGTCAAATTTAATCTCTCACCCCACATGAAGTGTCTTATCCCTTGTATTTGCATTATTTCATAATAAATAATATGTGCTTGCATTTTTTTCTATATTTTTCATATTTTGACAATTCATATAATTTAAATAAACTTAATAAATAAATTTAATATGTAAATTTAAAAATCAATATATTTATACAACATATGTAAATGTTATTCTATAAAATAAATTTAAACCCAGTTAATAAAACTTACATCATCTTTCATATTTTGTCAATTTCATATATTAAAAAAAAAACTTAATTAATAAATTTAATATTTAAATTTAAAAATCAATATATTTTATGGCAACATATACCAATGTATCTTATAAACTAAACTTTAAACAAGTTAATAAATTTACATCATTTTTCTTGACATGTGAAAAGAATGCTAGATCAAGTCATTCATTAAATAAAACATTAAATAAAATATGTAAGTTTTGAATACAATTATTTTGTGTATAGTGTTGAAATAAAGTTAATATGTGTTACTAGATTTTTTTCAAAACAACCCCAAAGGAAAAAATAAAATTAGAATCTTTTGAAACTTTATACCTATTTAAAAAAATAAACAGGCTAAATATTTGACTTTTGTGAAATTTTATACACAGAAAATAGTTGTGCAACAAACTCTGTGCTGTTACAGAATTTACTAAATATACAAAAACAAACTAGGAGTATTATTATTTCTTGGTAGACACGTTATTGTTAGAAAAGAATTCACTAAATATGCAATAAAACAGAGTATTAAACTAATATTTCAAACTACTACATTGTTTCTTGCTTTATAATTACAAAAGAATTCGCTAAATATACAATAACATGAAGTATTAAACCAATACTTCAAACTATGACATTGTTTCTGGCCAAACACATAATTATGAGAAAAGACTTTGTTAGATGTGCAAGAACAAAACTGTGACAAATCAAATCCCTTCCTACACACTATTAATTCATTTTGAATGCATTTAGATTGTTGCAGAGCATGTGTGGCCTATCCTATCCTATCAGAGCTATATTATGTATTAAAAAACAAAAGTAATTTATTGAATTAAAAAAAGAAGAAGAGACCATTCTTTCCCAGATGCACAACACACTTATGCAAATTGAAGACCGAAAATAAACCAGATTTAATAATGTAGTGTAGGTAGCCCCTGTATCAAATATTGAATAGTTCCAGCTGGTCTGTATTTGAATATTGATGCTAGCGAAATTGTTCAATATTTGACTGCATCAGGTCTCTAAGCTTCCGCCTGAACTTGATAATGGTCTCTAACTTTAGCTTCCATTGTCTGCATGCGCTCAATCTCAACTGTGCAGTCCAATCCTCCACATTTAGCTTCGGCAAGACACATTCCACCGGAGCCGAAACATCTTCCAGATGGTCTTCCGTTTTCATTTCTGGCGGCAGCGGAAGAATGAGATCTCCAAGCATGGACAGTATTTTGGCGCCGGAGGTTTCATGGCGGAATTGGCTTTGAATGCAAAGGAGGCCATGTCTGTCCTAGAGAGCACAGAATGAAGCACAGAAATAGAGATGCCCCAAATAAGAGCGGCCGCTTTGGTGCTCCCTGCATTGTGAAAGGCGGGGATGGAGTGATGTACTGACATGGCTGAGCGCATCCAAAATATCAAAGCCGAGTATTTACGGAGGGCGCCAAATAAATTTCAAATGTCAAATTTGCTGGAATGCATTCCATGGATGGCTAAGTGATGGTCAACCCGCAGATGGTCCCTAACAGTCTCTCATACGACAACCAGCCGCTGACTCTTTTTGAAGCCGTCAGACCCAGTGGCCGGAGTCGGAAATTTTTCGGAATGGCATCCATTTCTGGGTATATTTCCCTTTTTAATCGAGTGGCGAATCTATCGTGTTTGCAAACTTGCAGTGAGGATATGTCAAGTGGTCAACTTGCTAAAAATACACACCAGTAGATCTAAAATAAATGGGCATGATGAGCAAAATTACCGGTCAAATTCCATCCTTGGTGGCAGTGGATGGAATTGACCGTTGTCACATGAAGTGTTAAATTCAACATGTATAATTTTTTTTTTTTTTTTAATTTTGTAAACAAAAAAAAGACAACGACCCATAAAAATCTATATAAAAAACTTAAAAAAATTATCACCGAACAAAATTATTAAAAATTACCTGTATAAAAATATTTAAACTATAACTCAAAATTTATATATTTATAATATATTTATTAATATAAAATATATATAGTTCACTCTTTAATGTTCTTCCTTTTTATTCACTTGTATCAATAAAAAAAAATTCACTAAAAAATTGTCACAATAATTTAGAGCCTAAACACAACAATAGATGCAACTATAACTTAATCAATCCCTTCCTTGCACTCCTGGTACCAACAACTGTGACTAGAAATGTACTGCAAAATATTGTACTACAAGATATGCTAAAAGTTTCCAAATACCAACATATGTGACTAAAAATTTACAACAATTTTTGCTAAAAGAGTTTTCAAAGCTATTACAGCTAAAGATGATATTGCACTTTACACTAAACATAATTTTGAAACAAATTTTATGTATAATAATTAAAAACCTTATGCTTCAACGGACAGCCAGGCGACACAGCGCAACTCGAATCCTTCAGTTGCACAGACCACAAAATTGGTGCCTCACTGCAACACGTTTGACTTTAAATTTGGTGTTCTGTTGGTCTCTTTAGACCGGATCCGCGCTCTGATCTCTCTGCAGCCACAAATAAAACTAAATTTGATGTATTTCCTTTGCAATGATTTACGGTTGGGCGTTCAATGGAACTGAAGGTTGACCCACTATTTTTTCAATCGAATATACAGACCGACGACCACCAGTCCAGGTTCCCTTGTTCTGTGTATTGGTGTTCCACAGGTCTGTTCAAATGTTTGATCCGAATCCCATGCAATCCCAAATTCAAACCTGACTTGGAAGTTTGGAACCTGGACTGTTTCACTCTATAATAAATATATACTTTCTGTAACAAATAAGAAAGCCAATAGCAAAATTACTTTCATTTCTCCAACATAAATGCATATAATTCGACCCCATTCAAACCGATAGAATTCACACACGGCTACAGGTTTGCACAGGGATTCATTCGAATCGAAATCACATTAATACAGGGAAACATTGTCACGCATTTTGGAAATATACTATTTCGTTAAAAGATTCTGCACGTAATTTCTACAGACTCTGGAAACATTGTCACGCATTTTGGAAATATACTATTTCGTTAAAAGATTCTGCACGTAATTTCTACAGACTCCGGAACACTCCTACCTGTCACGCCCCCAATTAGTGTAAACTTAAAACCATCGCAAACATATAATCGAACAGCAATAATAATTATCCCAATTATATTCTTTGTTCAATTATAATTTACTTAACAGCAGAAACCGTAACATAAACATGTAATGTAACAACAAGAACATAAACACAGAGTTACGGGAGGGTCAACTCCCAACCAAGTGCGCCCTCGAACTTTTATCATTAACTTGACAAATTCGTTTTACAATACGTGTGCCTGCGGCATCACGTTTCATAACAGGTCCGCGGCCAAACTTACAACAGACCCACGGTCAGCTCGGACCATAACAGGCCTACGGCCAATTCGAGTTCATAACAGACCTGCGGTCAATTTACAAGTATATCAGACCCGCGGCCAAACTTCCAACAGACCCACGACCAGCTCGGACTACACCAGGCCTACGACCAATCCAAACATATAACAGGTCCGCGGTCACTTAACAACCACCGTCTAGTTCAGGCACCCTCCGTTGCCAAGACCGGCAATACAAATTGTTTACCAAACAGTGCGCAGCCCGTGCGCCCTCCTTTTGTCAAATCCGACGATCAACCCGCAGTTCCAACTGCATTTTTACCGACCCCTACTTCCGCCTCTATACCTGCGTCGCTGTCTTTACATTCTTTGCACTTCTGCGTTCAAGACTGCCGCTAGAGACTTGATGATCGAATGCTTGACCGAATTCGAATTGGATGATTTCCAAATGGCAAAGTGCGCTGCCTTTATAGGCTCCACCGCCGATTTGGGGAGGGGCGTCGGTCTGCCAGCCGACCCCCAATTACATGAACAAACGCCCACTTTACTCCAAAGCCGACGCGTTAAATGGATGAACAGTTGCATTTGCCACTTTCGGCGGGTCGGCCCTTGTTGCACAAGGCCGCCCACGCCCAAGTGGTTATAAACTTGTCCTCCCTCGCGCGCTCGCCCAACCTGTATGTGCGCCATCTACCTTCGAACCGTTCCACCCCGTGTTGCTGAGCCGCTCCACCCGGTGTCGTTGTTCGTTCACTGATGTTGCACCCTTGGTCGTTCGCGCTCCGTGTATGTCAACCCGTGCCTTCGCACGATGGTCGTTCGGGCGGGCGGGCGCACCTTCGTGCCGCCCTCGCCTTCGTTCGGACCCGCTGCTGCTCTTCCAACGACAACCCTGCTGTCAGTGTGTTGCCTTCGCCCCATCGGTTATGTGTTCCGTTAGTTGTCTGCCCGGGCGGGTGGGCGCACCTTCGTGCAGCCCTCCGCCCGTCGTTCAGACTCTGCCCGTCAACTCAGTCCTCTGTCTGTCGTTTCGGACTTCGCCCGTTTGCCAACCGATCCTTCGTCCATCGTTCAAACTTTGCCCGTTTGTCACCCGGTCCTCCGTCCTTCGTTCAAACTTTGCCCGTTTGTCAACCGTTTGCCTGTTCGTCAATGTCTTCGTTCAGGGCGTCCGCCTCTCGGGCGCAGGTCGCCCTCGTGTCGCCCGCCCGTTATGTGCGTGCCCATCAACCATCAACTTGCGTTTTGTGTGCCTCGCCCAGTGCCCGGGTTGTGCATGTTACCGGGTGAAGGCTTGCCCGCCCATCGTGTGGGTCGCCCGCCCGTCGTGCGGAGCGTCCGATTCCTCAGGGCATAACATCCTCCCCCACCCTAAGACGTTGTCGTCCCGACAACATCCTGTCCGGCGGTTCCCCACCGAATTCTGCCAGCAGCCAATCATGTAGCCTCATCTGCGATGATCTCCATTCAGCCACCGAACTGTATGTGCAATTTGAGCAAGTGCCACACATTTACGTGCCCATACTTACTTTTCTGATCCCCTGCCTAGGTTCATGGGAACCCCCAATTTTCTGCTGCACATGGGACCATCATGCCTGCCCAATCATCTTGCGGGCTCACTGCCTTCAGCAGCCAACAATGAGCCCTGCCTCCCATATCAACTAAGAAGTCCTCAATGGAGGTGAGCCAAGCGGCTCTCCTTTGTCCATTAATTCGACCCAATTGTCTGGAGCTTCTCCTTCTATCTGTCGCCGGTGTGCCTCCCGATCTCCCTCCCGGATGTTCGGCCTCACACATGTAAATTTTCCTTCGTCATTGCCCTCCACTAACTTTAGCCTTCTTGACAAATCCAAGATGCTGCCCGTAAGTGATTGAATGACCAATTCCTGTTCTTCATCTGGTCCCTTTGCTTTAAAGGGGCATACTTTAACCACGTGAGGTCCTTCACAACGCCAGCACTTCAAAGGTTCTTTCCTTTTGAGGTGCTCGGATTCATTTTGTTTGTTTGAAGAACTCGGCCCTGGATTGGCTTGTTTCGTCCCAAACTTCCCTCTTATCGTGTTCCGTTCAAATGCTTCATCAACCAAGTTCTTGGAGCCATCTTTCCAAGTGTCCATAGGATGTTCACGGTGGTGAGCTCCCAACTTGTTGATATAGTCAAGCTCTCCTTGCCCAACTATGACCACCTTCTTGCCAAGGAGTCTTCTCCTTATCTCTTCCTCGACTTGCTTGACCTCCTTTCCACCTTAGACCTTTCTTCTCTTAACCGAGCCCTCTTATCGAGGATCTCTTGAAGATCTAGTCTATTCAAGTGGATCTCTTTGTCAACCTGGTTGAGCTTTGTAGTATTTTCGCATTGGCCCCTAAGTTCGTTTAACTCCTTTCTAAGTTCCGAACAGCTTTCCCGAACCTTTGCGATTTCGGCCTGCATCGCAACCCAGCTAGAGTTCCATTCACTCATATTCTCCAATGCTTCGTACTCAAGCGTTTCGACTGCGCTATGGTCACTTCCGTCCATCTTCTTGCCGCTGCCAAACTACTTCATAACTCTGCGGATATCTACCCCAGACCAGGCAGATTCACCTTCAATTTTCACTTGGATATCCAAGCTCCTATGAACAACCTGTTCAACCGGCACGAACGATCTGTTCACCAGCTCCAACCGAGCTCTGATACCATCTGTCACGAAGTGCAGATGTGTATCAACTTTATGCTTCAACCCCAACACCATCTCCACGGCACCTTTGTTCAAGTCTTCGTGAGCAACCTTTGCTCTGATACCATCTGTCACACCCCCAATATTTTTTTCGTTTATTGGGCGGGTGCGGCACCACCTTACGCTTGGTTTGAGCGTATGTGGACTACGCCTTCGTCTCCAACACTTAATTCCACTCTACCGAATTAGTGTAAGCTTAAAACCATTGCAAACATATAATCGAACAACAATAATAATTATCCCAATTATATTCTTTGTTCAATTATAATTTACTTAACAGCAGAAACCGTAACATAAACATGTAATGTAACACCAAGAACATAAACACAGAGTTACGGGAGGGGCAACTCCCAACCAAGTGCGCCCTCGAACTTTTATCATTAACTTGACAAATTCGTTTTACAATACGTGTGCCTGCGGCATCACGTTTCATAACAGGTCCGCGGCCAAACTTACAACAGACCCACGGTCAGCTCGAACCATAACAGGCCTACGGCCAATCCGAGTTCATAACAGACCTGCGGTTAATTTACAAGTATATCAGACCCGCGACCAAACTTCCAACAGACCCACGACCAGCTCGGACTACACCAGGCCTACAACCAATCCAAACATATAACAGGTCCGCGGTCACTTAACAACCACCGTCTCGTTCAGGCACCCTCTGTTGCCAAGACCGGCAATACAAATTGTTTACCAAACAGTGTGCAGCCCGTGCACCCTCCTTTTGTCAAATCCGACGATCAACCCGCAGTTCCAACTGCGTTTTTATGGACCCCTACTTCCGCCTCTATACCTGCGTCGCTGTCTTTACATTCTTCGCACTTCTACGTTCAAGACTGCCGCTAGAGACTTGATGATCGAATGCTTGACCGAATTCGAATTGGATGATTTCCAAATGGCAAAGTGCGCTGCCTTTATAGGCTCCATCGCCGATTTGGGGAGGGGCGTCGGTCTGCCAGCCGACCCCCAATTACATGAACAAACGCCCACTTTACTCCAAAGCCGACGTGTTAAATGGATGAACAGTTGCGTTTGCCACTTTTGGCAGGTCGGCCCTTGTTGCACAAGGCCGCCCACGCCCAAGTGGTTATAAACTTGTCCTCCCTCGCGCGCTCGCCCAACCTGTATGTGCGCCATCTACCTTCGAACCGTTCCACCCCGTGTCGCTGAGCCGCTCCACCCCGTGTCGTTGTTCGTTCGCTGATGTCGCACCCTTGGTCGTTCGCGCTCTGTGTATGTCAACCCGTGCCTTCGCACGATGGTCGTTCGGGCGGGCGGGCGCACCTTTGTGCCGCCCTCGCCTTCGTTCGGACCTGCCGCTGCTCTTCCAACGACAATCCTGCTGTTCGTGTGTTGCCTTCGCCCCACCGGTTATGTGTTCCATTAGTCGTCTGCCCGGGCGGGTGGGCGCACCTTCGTGCAGCGCTCCACCCGTCGTTCAGACTCTGCCCGTCAACCCGGTCCTCCGTCCATTGTTCCGGACTTCGCCCGTTTGCCAACCGGTCCTTCGTCCATCATTCGGACTTTGCCCGTTTGTCACCCGATCCTCCGTCCTTCGTTCAGACTTCGCCCGTTTGTCAACCGTTTGCCTGTTCGTCAATGTCTTCGTTCAGGGCATCCGCCTCTCGGGCGCGGGTTGCCCTCGTGTCGCCCGCCCGTTATGTGCGTGCCCATCAACCATCAACTTGCGTTTTGTGTGCCTCGCCCGGTGCCCGGGTTGTGCACGTTGCCGGGTGAAGGCTTGCCCGCCCATCGTGTGGGTCGCCCGCCCGTCGTGCGAAGCCCCCGATTCCTCAGGGCATAACACTACCTCTCTATCTGGCCTAATTTCCATTTTCTTGGCCCGCTCCCTTAATTACAGTTGTCTTCATTTCAAGAAGCTATTTCCACCGAATCCTAACAAATTTTGTACATCTTCCCTTTAAGAACAACTTGACATAACTTCCTCACTAACTACATTCCCTAAATCAAAATATCACAAGAAGAAGAGGACGGCTCCTCTAAGTGGAGAAAAAAATATCTAATATGATGCTCCTGAATCAGTTCTTGAGATTCACATTTGTCTGTTAATATTTTCACAATTCTTGACTACAATACTAATTCCAAGATGCGGAGCAAAGAGTAAGAGCCAGTCTCTTACCTTTTGCGTGCAGAAAGTGAGGGTCGATTTCGGCTGAATCTTCCAGCAATTGGTAGCTGTTTGGAAATAAAAGAGACGGAGAATCGATGTCGGGCTAAATTTTCACATAAACCTATAGCAGTTTGGAATTATATGAAATAGAGGACCAATTTCGGTCTCCTGGAACTTGTAGCTGTTGGGAAATAAATGAAACAAAGGATTGATTTTGGGCTGATTTCGCTTGGAAGTAAAATTTCATGAGTAAGGGTGAAAGGGCAATTCGAGTTGGGGATGTTCAATTTCGGGCTGAATTTGCTTGGAAGTAAACTTGCTTAGGGTAGGGGTAAGGGTGAGTGAAAAATCTGAATTCGAACTGGCGGTTATTGTCAGATTGCTCGAAAAAGTTGACCGCAGGTTGACGTGAAGGAAGGAGCTGGCCAGGGAGGCCACGTCGGAGGTTGTCATGCCCCCAACCTCTCTATATATTTTTTTCGTCGGGAGCGTGCGGCACTACCGGGCAAGTTTATAAAGTTGCCTATAGACTACGCCTTACAACGCTTGTTTCGCTACCGCTACACAAGCCTTAACCTTATATCCAATTCTTATAACCACAATTGTAATCTTATAACCGAACTGTAATTCTTTAATTATAATTCGTCATTCAATTATAAATTACCAAATGCTTGTACTGTTTATATAACCATTCATCAACCGGAATAATAAACCTGTCCACCAATATATAACAACGCATTTAAAACACATAAGACGCATGAATATATGGACGGGACAACTCACCAAGAGACTGCCCGAATTGTTTTCATTAAACCGGTTAACAAATCTTTTTTTACAATGCGTGTGCCGATCCCCGACTACATTATGATAATCCTTGGCAAGGTCTGTGTAATACCCCACGACCTGCGCAATATTACAACAGAGCGTCCAGCTCATACACCGACGGTTTTGACACCAAGATCGGCGTCAACCGTATGCCCGAATTCTGATTTAAGTGACAGCGAGCCCGCGGCCTTTCGCTGCACTGTTGCTGCCCGAATCGATGCTCAAAACCGACCCCTGTAACACGATAGCGCACTTACTGTGCTGCCTTCGCAAGTCCGGCGTAACACCCCTGTTCGTTTAACTGTTCAACCTTCGTCGTTCTCCGTTGAACCACCGTCGCTACATCTGTCCCAAGATGCATATTGACTGCGTGCCTCTTGTTGGAGACTTGAAGAATGATCGAATGAGTTGATCACTTGATGTCATCCAAATGCTTGCGCCCTCCGTATATATAAGAGTCCATGTCGATTTGGAGAGGGGTGTCGGTGGTAAAGCCGCCCCCCGTTTTAGTGTTTAAACCCCCGCCCCTTCGCAAGCCGACGTGTGTTATGTTTTATCTTTAACCACCGTGGCATTATCTTGGCGGGTCGGCCTTTGTTTTACAAAGCCGACCAACGCCAAGTATAAGCTCATATGGCGTCGTGCTCCTTTATCCCGCGCGCTCGTTCACTTTGGATCATGTCGCTCCACCGCCCATACGCTGTCGTTGTTTGCCCGTTTGTTGAACGAACCCGGTTCACTCGGCGCACTGTCCACGAACTGTCTCTTACCCGTTCGCTTGCTGTGTATGTGTCTGCCGTGTCGTCCGAACTGTCCTAGCTCGTGTTGCTGTCGACCCGCCCGTCCACGGATTCATGTGTGCGTTTGAACGCCGCCTCCGTCGCCGCCCAAACTGTCACTGTTCTGTTGCCCGAATTGTCTCAGCTGATGTCGTTCGGTTATGGCTGCCGTTTCATGTGAACGGATTGTCGGGTAGGAGGGTCGCCCATTCATGCGCGGAGCGCCCGGTTCCCAGGGCGTTACATCCTCCCCCACCCTATTCCATTGTCATCCCGACAACCTCCATACCATTGTGTCCTCTTCGGCCCTCCATACAAAGTCGCCCTTCCAATCCATAATCCTGTGCATGTTTCGGAAGTATGCATCCCATACTACATCAAGGTCGGTGTAGTGCAACAACCTTGGCTCCCCGACATTTCGAACCTCCAAGTCCACCATGTATGGATAATCTAGCCGAGTGTAATGCACTCGTTTCATGATCTCCCCGTCACGTTCATGGGAACCCCCATTTCAGGTGCCCGTTGAGACCATCGGACCTGCATTGCGGGCTCACTGCCTCGAGCAGTTAACAATGAGCCCGACTCCGTCGTTTATCTAAAAAGACTGCCAAGGGGGTGAGCCAGGTGGCTCCCCTTCATCCATTCGTTCGATACATCTGCCCGAATCTTCCAGCTCCATTGGTGTCTCTCGGTCCTCCATGTATGTATCATTTTCATCGTAACCTTCCATCAAGCCCGACCTTCTTAATACATCCACGGTGTTGACAGTCAACTCCCGTTCAGCAAGTTTTATTGCCCCATCTGACAACTGCTTGCTTGTTTTTCTTTCGTCCTCCATCTGCATACCCCCTAATTCCGGATTTGCCTTGGTCATTCCCATAGTAGGAACACTCACGGGCCTGTCATCCCTCCCTTCATAGATGAGGAGTTTTTCCAGATGAGGAACTATCACAGCGCCGAACCGTTCCATGAACTCTGTCCCCAGCACTGCTCTATAATCGTCAATTCGTACGGTGGTGAAATCGATCTTTCCGGACCACTCACCGAGTACTGTTTCTACTCCTTCGGCTATGCCAAGGATAGTTTTCGGAGGAGAGTTTATAGTTTTCACTTGCGCTCCGGCAAGTACAACCTTCAACCCGAGCCTTCTCGCTGTCTCCTCGCTCATAAAATTATGCGAAGCACCGCTATCAACCATAGCCAGTACTTCTGCCCCTCCAATTCCCAACCGAACATATTCCAATCCGCCCTTCTTCGGTCCTTCTTCCTTGCGGTCTTTGCCCACTTCTGCCTTTGAAGTAGCGCTCGGCCCCTCTTCGTTTGCAGTCTCGTCGTGGTGTTCACAAGTAGAAGAAACCTCTATTACGGCATGTTCCCGGAATTGTGAGGCTTCTCTTTCAATTTCCTTCTTTTGCCTCTTTGCATCCTTGAGTTCGCCCCTCAAGGCCAAGAGATGTTTTTCGAGAATCAAAACTTCTTCCCTTTTCTGATTCAAGGCATGCCTTATGCCTAGCTCCTTGAGCTCTGCTTCCAATACAAGCCCCCTTCTCATGAGTTGGCGAGCTTTCTCTTCGTTGTAATTTGAGGTCCCCTTACTCACTATGGCTCGGAGGCCTTTCTCGGTCCGTGCCAACCCTTTGCCACAGCTGGTAAATGCCTCCTTCAGTCTTTCCCTTTCTGCAATTATGTCCCCTTCAAGTTCTTCAAGGGTGGAGAACCCCAATTTCTCGAAGAGAGGTACCTCGGTACCGACTGCAGAAACCTTATCGACCTTTCCCATTTCCGTGACTGTCTACCTTAGAACAGGCAGATTCACCTTCAGTTTTACTTGGGTATCCAAGCTTTCACGAACACCAGTTCAACCAGCTTCAACCGAGTTCCCCGCTTCAACCTGTCACGAAGATGTACACCGGCTTCACTGTTCCAACGCCAGCACCGATACTGGCTCTGATACCAACTGTCACGCCCCCAACGTCTCTATATATTTTTTTCGTCGGGAGCGTGCGGCACTACCGGGCAAGTTTATAACGTTGCCTATAGACTATGCCTTACAACGCTTGTTTCGCTACCGCTACACAAGCCTTAACCTTATATCGAATTCTTATAACCGCAATTGTAATCTTATAACCGAACTGTAATTCTTTAATTATAATTCGTCATTCAATTATAAATTACCAAATGCATGTACTGTTTATATAACCATTCATCAACCGGAATAATAAACCTGTCCACCAATATATAACAGCGCATTTAAAACACATAAGACGCATGAATATATGGACGGGACAGCTCACCAAGAGACTGCCCGAATTGTTTTCATTAAACTGGTTAACAAATCTTTTTTAACAATGCGTGTGCCGATCCCCGACTACACGATGATAATCCTTGGCAAGGTCCGTGTAATACCCCACGGCCTGCGCAATATTACAACAGAGCGTCCAGCTCATACACTGACGGTTTTGACACCAAGACCGGCGTAAACCGTATGCCCGAATTCTGATTTAAGTGACAGCGAGCCCGCGGCCTTTCGCTGCACTGTTGCTGCCCGAACTGATGCTCAAAACCGACCCCTGTAACACGATAGCGCACTTACTGTGCTGTCTTCGCAAGTCTGGCGTAACACCCTTGTTCGTTTAACTGTTCGACCTTCGTCGTTCTCCGTTGAACCACCGTCGCTACATCTGTCCCAAGATGCGTATTGACTGCGTGCCTCTTTTTGGAGACTTGAAGAATGATCGAATGAGTTGATCACTTGATGTCCTCCAAACGCTTGCGCCCTCCGTATATATAAGAGTCCATGTCGATTTGGAGAGGGGTGTCGGTGGTAAAGCCGACCCCCATTTTAGTGTTTAAACACCCGCCCCTTCGCAAGCCAACGTGTGTTATGTTTTGTCTTTAACCACCGTGGCATTATCTTGGCGGGTAGGCCTTTGTTTTACAAAGCCGACCAACGCCAAGTATAAGCTCATATGGCGTCGTGCTCCTTTATCCCGCGCGCTCGTTCACTTTGGATCATGTCGCTCCACCGCCCATACGTTGTCGCTGTTTGCCCGTTTGTTGAACGAACTCGGTTTACTTGGCGCACTGTCCACGAACTGTCTCTTACCCGTTCGCTTGCTATGTATGTGTCTGCCGTGTCGTCCGAACTGTCCTAGCTCGTGTTGCTGTCGACCAGCACGTCCACGGATTCATGTGTGCGTTTGAACGCCGCCTCCGTCGTCGCCCAAACTATCACTGTTCTGTTGCCCGAACTGTCTCAGCTGATGTTGTTCGGTTATGGCTGCCGTTTCATGTGAACAGATTGTCGGGTAGGAGGGTCGCCCGTTCGTGCGCGGAGCGCCCGGTTCCCAGGGCGTTACAGAGGTGGTCGTGGGGAAATTGCCAACGTGAGGGTCGATGGAAAGTGGCTGTTGACGAGAGAGGAGATGGGAAGCATCTCCGACATCGTTGCTGGTAGGCATTTCGTTGTGGGAAAAGGTGCATCGGGTCGGCTTTCAGCATAGGTTGTTATTGATTATTTAATTGGATTAAAAATAATTAGAATGTCCAATGATTAAGAGTCTATGCAAACCCTCTCACCTGTGAAATTAAAATTAATAAAATAAGTATTAATATTAATAATAATTTTATATTATTTAGCCAAATTGAAATAGAAATTTTTGGTTGAATTATAGATGGATAGAATTTTAATTAAATCTATTAAATAAATTTAAGAAAAAATGTGATTTTTTGTTATTTAAAATGCATTTATGAATGTATAAATGGATTCAATACCTTCAAAAACTTGCTAGGGAGCTCAAATTCTACATATTAAACAATTTCAACTCAAGTTTTTAAAAATCTACAAGATTTTGGTTAGAAATTAAACACAAAAAATACCATTTGGCCTATAAATTAAACTACTCTTATTATTTATACTATAATTTTATATTTAGTTGGTTCGAAACGTGGACCTAATCTTTATGATGTGATTAATCCGAAAGATTGCTTTCTAAAGTAAGCAAACTCACACATTTTAAAATTGAATTTATATGAATATATGTTAAAATTGAAATTATATGAATATATAACATGATAAGAAGTTGTGACTAATTGATTTGGGATAGCTATGAAATGATTCTAAGTATTAATAGTAATTATTTAAAAAATTGTATTATTAATTATTTTAATGTAAAATAATTTTGTCTATACTAATATTATATATATATGAATGATTAAGTTATTTTGTAAAAACTTCTAAGTCAAAATATATTTTGACTAGATTAGGACTCTTTTTATTTATTAATGGAATTGGTTCCCTAACCAGTTGTATTAATTATTTAAATGTATTTCCTATGATTTTATGGAAACTCATATGAGTTGAAAAATCTCTAAGATTTCTAAAAGCTACAGAAAAATGTGGTTGTTAGGATAGGATTAGTTTTAAAAAAGTTATGGATAGCTAAGATTTTTTCCATAAGGCAAAACCTAATTTACCTTGAAAAACATGAGGGATTTAAGGAATAAATCATGAATACTTTAGAGAATACATCATGAGAGAATAAATGAGGGAGTGATTTTAGAATTTAGGAAAAGCTTATTTATGGAGTTCTTTTAGGATTTAGAAATGAGAACTAATGGCCAAATGAATGTGGAATCATGCCAAGAGAGAAATGTATGATTGTGAAGTTATGCATGTCCAACTTTTATTTGTTAATGGAAATGAAAATTTTCCAAAGGCTCCATGTATGACTCATTGTATTATATTGTGTTATGTTAAATAATTTGAGTTTGCAAGAAAATGTTAATTTGAGTTTGCTTGAACTCATTGAAGTGGAGCAATATATGTGAATTGTTGGAGAGGTGAGAGTTATATTATCTTATTTAAAAGTATTTGGGGATGTCATTAAATGAGCTTTGGTGATCACGTATAAACTTTGGTTATGAACATATTTTACATATGGGTACTGCTGCATCCTTAGCTTGGTCATATATTAAGTTAAGATTGCAGGTGCGTGGAAGTGGACATTGCAAGAAGAGGTGAATTTTCCTGCATCAAATGGTATTATAGATGGTACGCTTTTTGGAATTGAGGTTACAACCATAAGAAGGACAACTTCCAACAACTAGCAATTAGGTAGAAGTTGTTAGAGGGAAGTTCCATAGTGAGTGTGAGTAGAATTGCCAAGAGAAGTTTATTGAGAAGGAATCATAAATACCAAAAGGCTAAGCTCAGGAGAAATCTTGGCGAGGTATTGGTAGCACGTACATAATTTGCTACGATGTAAAGGCTTCATTGTAGTTTACAAATGAACAAGGAGAGTTCACAGGAGAAGAAGAAGGAAAAGATGGTTGTTGGTAGTCATTTAATGGGTTCAGAGAAAAGTTGCAGTGAAATAAGGAAGGACGCTAAGACAATTGGAAAACAGGAAACGAGTGATGAATAAAGGGAGAAGGAGATAACTGAAATAAAGGAAGAGCTCAACAAAATAAAGAAGCACCTACAAGAGAAAACAAAGCAGTGGTTGAAAAAAGTGATGAAAGAATTGAGGATTGGACTTTATATTGGAAAAAGAGTCCAATGGCTAGTTAAGAAGTTGCATGCATGAAATCAAAGAAGATGGATGAGGCATCTAAATAGAGATTGGTTAAGGATGTTTGGAGAAAGTGAGGAAAGAGAGATGGAAGTACAAAAAGCAAATTCAAGGGCTCATGTTTTTAAAACTAATGAAATTTTTATGTCTCCAGGGAATGAAGAAATGGTGGCTCAGGATTTTGTCATTTCAATGGAGGAGACAGGATTGTCATATCTAACCAATAAGGAGGGATGATGTGCAAATAAAATGTGTGCAAGTAATGGAAATTTCCAAAGGACGAGGGTGTGCGAAGAGCAAAGAGTTGGCTTAGAGATACTTCAAATGATAAAAGACAAAACCCATTGGAAGTGATTTGCAAAGTTGGACAGGAGTGGACATGCAATTTATTGCTGTAGAATTGAAGTTTTTAGAAGATTGGTTGAACAGTCCAGTGACAGAGAATATAATGAATTACAACAATCCAATAAATGATAAGAATGAGTTTCCCATGGAAAAAAATGCAACAACAAGCGGGCAATAATGATGATGAGCTTCAACAGAAATTGCAGAGAATGATGAAAGCAACTCGAGATAATTGGTATCCTGGTAATTTAGTGGAAGAAAACAACGAATTCCAACATGGAATGGGTAACTTGTGCCATCTAGAGGATAAACTGGACATAGATATTGAGGAGACAAGAAGGTTGATGAGTAAAGTGTCCTAGAGGAGGCATCTTGTAGGAAAGAAAGAAGATAACAGAGGTTTGGCGATGACAGAGCGAGTATATATCAACAAGGAAGGAGGAGAATTGCAACATAAGGTCTAGAAGCCTGGAAGAATGAAGATGACGAAAATAAAGTAGCATCAACATGATAAGGAAAATGACCAACTGCAAAACAAAATTTGGGATCCAAAAAGATTTGCTTCATCAATACATGGTCAGGAGACCATGATTCTTTTTCACCTTAGGAGTCTGATGTAGGAGCATCCAAACTTCCAAGTCAAAATATATTTTGACTAGAGTATGGCTCTTTTTATTTACCAAGGGAATTGTTTCCCTAAGCGATTGCATTAATTATTTAAATGTAGTTCCCTATGATTTTAAGAAAACTCATATGATTTGTAATTGTGAAAGATTTAGGGAATAAATCACGAGAGCTTTCTAGAATAAATTAGGGAGTGATTTAGGATTTAGGAAAAGTTGATTTTTGGAGTGATTTATAGAGTTCTTTTAAGATTTAGAAAATATATTGTATTTCTTAATTATATTTATTGTAAGCCTACGAACAATGAGAACTAACGGCCAAATGAACGTGGAATGCCAAGAGAGAATTGTATGATTGTGAGGTTATGCATGTACAACTTTTATTTGTTAATGGAAATGCAAATTTGCCCAAGGTTCTGTGTATGACTCGTTGTGTTATATTTTGTTATGCTAAATAATTTGAGTTTGCATGAACTCATTGAAGTGAAACAATATGTGTGAATTGTTGGAGAGGTGAGAGTTACATTATCTTATTTTAAAATATTTGGGGATGCCATTAAATGAGAGTTTGTGATCAGGAATAAACTTTGGTTATGAGAATGTTTTACATATGGGTATTGTTGCATCCTTAGCTTGGTCATATATTAAGTTAAGATTGCAGGTGTGTGGAAATGGACATTATAGGAAAATGTGATTTTTCCTACATCATATAGACATAGGGATTTGTTAGTGATTTTAGTTTGATTTTGGGAAGACGTGGTATTAATAAGTTTTGATTAATTAATATACAATCTTTTTGAAGTGATTCTGAACATTAAATAGTAAATCATTCTAAAGATTTCATACTACAATATGTTTTTAAATAACTCCAAAATATATTATTAGATTATTA